>BTPG01000001.1:121696374-121751374 GCA_036245525.1 Semisulcospira habei | reverse complement strand
GTGCAATGAGAACGCCTGTCTTAGGCGTCCACTCTGTGGGAAAAAAAGTCATGTGAACGGCCACCATAAACATGTTTGACTATGCACAAGTTCCAGACTTTGGCCGTCCCACGCACTTATTCATCGGCCGACGAAGACGCAAACCCCAGTGAGCACTATGTCTTCCGGCCGACAATCGGCCGTCGTTGCCCCGCGCACTGTCGTGCGTCAAAAGAAATGCTATTTCAACAACGGCCGATTATCGGCCAGGAGACATCGTGCTCACTGTAACTAAGATATTGTTGAAGCGCCAGCTGACACCATTCTAATAGTCTCGTGTCTATGGTCCTAGTCCTAGCCCCGATACTAGTGAGAGCGGCCGCACACCTCTGGAACTGCAAACATTCACCATGGCAAACAGAGACATGAGGATTCTGGTCACCGCTTTGTTCTTTCTGTCTGCCTGTGAGTTTTTGAATTTTGTTGCTATGCCCTGGCAAGACACTGAAAACGGTGCAGACAGGAAGCCAACGGAGAAAGAAACACGCTTAGAAAAGACAGTTACAACACAATTTATTAATATTTCGGGTAAATACCCTTTTTCAAATTAGACAAACATACAAATATAGAGATCAGTCGCTACTTATCTTCATTTATCGCAGAAGGAATGTGGCAACTGATGGATGTGATCTCTATAATTTGTTTGTTTATTTTGAAAAAGGATATTTACCCCAAATATTAATAACTTGTGTTGTAACTGTCTTTTCTAAGCGTGTTTCTTTCTCCGTTGGGCATTATTTCTCTGCAATTTACACGCTTGGCAGTAACCTTTTTGGTCTGGATTGTTTATTTACTGAAAACACTGAAATGTCCAAGATTTACATTGAAAAATACAGACCAAAAAAAGGTGACTTACTTACTTACTTACGCCTGACACCCCTCCCCGGGTATAGGCCGTCGACGAGAGATCTCCAGCGACTCCTGTCCTCCTTCGATTTTACTCCAGGTGGTTCCCAGTCTCTTGATGTCTACTTGGAGGTCTCGACGCCAGGTGTTGCTCGGCCTGCCTCTTTTCCTTTTTCGCTGGGGGTTCCATGACAATGCCTGCCTAGTGAGAAAGCCAGCTTCCAGTATCACTAATATCACTATCATATCAAAAAACGGTGACTGCCAAGCGTGTAAAACGCAGAGAGAAAGAAACACGCTTAAAATGACCAGTTCTAACACATTTAAACAAACATTTTGGTTTTATGCATACTTGTTTGATACTCTTTATTGAAAAATATTTTTAAATTAGACAAAGAAACAATTAACTTTCTTTGTCTGGGTGTGTGTGTGTGTGTGTGTGTGTGTGTGTGTGTGCGCGTGCGTGCGTGCGTGCGTTCGTGCGTGCGTGCGTGCGTGCGTGCGTGCGTGTGCGTTTTTCTTTTATATTTTGGTTTGCTTTTTTATATAAAATGAAATCTACCTAGTTTTAGAAAGTGATATGATGTAAAATGTACATTTACTGTTATCTTAATTCTTAAACCCATTTAGCGCCATGGGCGCATTTCCTGAATTTCGGAAGTGTTACTTAACAACTATGTACCACTTGCAGGAGGTGGATTGACCACGATAATTCAAAGGTAGTGCCAGATTAGCTTGGCGCCCTCAGGCGCCAAGCTAATCTGGCACTACCCTTGAATTATCATGGTCAATCAATATCCTGCTATGGGGTGTTGGCGCTGAAAGGGTTAAACAATGGCAAGATGTGATGAAAGACAAATTTCCCTCTTACATATGTCTGGACAATAAAGTGTATTCGTATTTGTATTTGTATACAGTTCAGTCGTCACTTATCTTGTCATTGTGGAGATGCACAGTGACATTGCAAAGTAAACGTCGGATGTAACAAATCACCTAATTAAAAAAAAACCAAAAAAACTCATTCAGCCCGTCGGCCGTATTTCCCAAATTTTCAGGCGTCATCTAATGACTATGCACCAGTTGCAGGAGATGGATCGACCATGATAATTCAAGGGCAGTTCCAGATTAGCTTGACGCCGACAGGCGCCAAGCTAATCTGGTACTACCCTTGAATTATCATGGTCGACCCATCTCCGGCTGTAGCGCGTCAGGGCTAAATGGGTTAATATATAAGTGAAAATGTATTTGTGAAGAAAAAAATGTTGTCAGGACCTCTAAAACAATGTTACTATATCTGACTTTTCTCATATCCGACATTGTTATAAAGGAAATGGAAAGTATTGCAATGAAAAACCAAGTGTGCAAAGGCCATCGGGCAGAGGTCGGCCGCTGTTGGCCCGCGCACGCCTGTGCGCGGGCCACCCGCGGCCGACGTCAGCCTGATGGCTTTTTGCGCATTCGGATCCTCGCTTTTCACAGAAATAGGCTTACTGCTTTTGGTTTCACACGGTAGTTCCGTTGATCGCCCTGCTTTAACAGGATGTATCTGGTCGCCGTGGTTTAAACAAGATGTATCTGGTCGCCCTGGTTTAACAGGATGCGTCTGATCGCCCTGGTTTAACAGGATGCGTCTGGTCGCCCTGCTTTAACAGGATCCGTCTGATCGCCCTGGTTTAACAGGATGCATCTGATCGGCCTGGTCTAACAAGATGTGTCTGGTCTCACTAGTTTTCCACGATGTGTCTGGCCGTTCTGATTTAACGTGAAGTGTTAGGCCATACTCTTGTATTCCCACCAATTTTTATATACATGTACGTGTGTCATTGTACTTTTCAGCATTGATCTAAGTAAGAACTTTTTCTGTTTCTGGGCAGGTGACCTTACGGCAGCTGAACATCACAGACTTGAGTAAGTAAATCACGCTTATCTGGTACAAGTCAGGTGGAGACTCCTTGTTAAAAACAGTCTCACTGCTTCACCTGGTTATAAAGTCACGTTTCTCCTTGCTATAAATAAATATAAATAAATAAATTAAAAAAAATAAATAAATAAATTTATTTTCGAAGATTTAAAAAAAAAAGAGAACAATAATATAAGAAGAAAAATCGTAAACGTGATTTACTTCCAGGATTGTGCTTCCAGGATGCTGGAAGTATGTCCCCTTCCCTCCCTCCCGTACCCCGCCTTTTCTCCGAACCCCCCTACCCTCCGTACCCAACCCTTATCTCCTTCCCCCTATCACCGTTCGATATTTTTTTGAGGCTGGTAGGTTACGTACCTGTCAGGCTGTCAGGTATGCTAGTCCCCCCCCCCCCCCCCGCCCACGCCAACTCCCCATCCCCCCCAAAATATCTCCGCACTCCACTGAGTAATATCTTAACTTTTCGGCTGTCGAAGGCACCCCTTTTTTTTTCAGAAATCATCGCAAACAGCTCTACCGACAGCTTAAAGCTACGCTTCCATAAACACAAATCCGATACGAATTCGCTCCGATTCCGAAGCGAATCCGAAACAGAACAGTTCGTGCAAGTCCTTTCCATGTTTGCGTGTTTCCATATGGCCGATGCGGAAACGAATTTCCACCCGACTTCGAACGCAGATGACACAGTTTTGAAGGAAAACTGCATTGCCGTATTGTGCTCGGATCGTATTCGTATCGGATTCGCGCTTATGGAACCGTAGCTTAAGGGCTGAAAAGAACTCAGGCAAACGAACGTACGAAAAAGCAGACTGATTCCTTTAGTTGTTGGTGGCAGTTTTAATCGCGATGATTCCTTCAGGAATCATCACGATTAAAACTGTAACCGAGAACCAAAAGAATCATGTCTATTCGTCACCTCATCCGGAAATTAAAAAAAAAAAAATTCTTCAGAATCAACATCATCGTCGTCGTCATCATCTTCATTAGAGAAACTGAGTTTACGCTGAACGACTCTTAACAACGAACGAGCGCGAAGTCACAGCGGATAACCAGCTTGCTTGAAAAGAATAGAAAACTAATCTCCAAGAAGCATAGGTCCCCATGAGCCAACGGGCTCATGGGGATCTATGCCTGTGGGCTTGGAGATGTTTGGAGCGTTGTCTATGCTTATGGCCGTACACGCTGGTTATCCACCGTGACTTCGCTGGGAGTCGTTCAGCGTAAACGTGACCTCACCGTCATAATACTGTCAACGTCAATAATATAACACCATCACCAATCTTATTTTGCAGGGACGGAGTATACCCGGTTGTTATGGTCAACCTGGTGGCTTTTGGTGGTTTGACGTTGCTCGTGTTGACAATCTGGTTCGTGTATCAAGTTTGTACAAACTATGGTTTCAAGAAGAATAAAGTAGGCGTAGCCGAACACAGCACCACCACCGTGGGAAACGTCGAAAATGGCTGGAAACGCACCACAATATTTCATCTGGCAGTTAGCAATGGGCTGACGAAAGCCACTCAAACATCAATGGACGACGACAGCGTGGCAGATGACGATTGGCTGAATAAAAGCACTCAAACACCTGAGGAAATTAACACTGGCTTGTATTTTTAAAACACGCACAGATATTTCAAAACGACGACGTGACGCATGTGGACAATGACACTTGGTTAAAGAAAGCACTCATTCAAGTAGTGGAGACTGACACTGAGTTCAAGTTTTAAGCCTTTCCCTGTGACTGTGCGTACACTGTACGTACATTTTTGTTTCTGAAATCTTGGTTCATTTAAAGACCAAAAGCAAACACCGTCCAATAAACACGGATATGCACTGGTATCAGCAAGAGGCATAGATCCTCATGAGCCCCCGCAGTCGCGGGGGCTCATGAGGATCTATGTCTCTTGCAGTTGGATCGTGTTCACATTTCGCTCGTCAGTGAAGGGGTTAAAGCACTCAAGCACGTATGGAAAACGCCTTCGTGACATGTGTGGAAAATGACACTTAGCAGTGGAGGCTAGTTAGTTAGTTATTTATTTGGGTTTAACGCCGAGCAGGCGACTAAGACCATCTCACGGCAGATCAGTGGAGGCGCCAAGTTAGTCCACCCTTGAACTGTCTTGGTCCATCTATTTCGCAGTCGTCGGAGGATGACAAATTGGATACAGTGGCCTTTGCCAAATAATCGCAGAATAGCAGTCGATCTTGGTCTCCATCATACAACGCGATCAGCCACTGAGACGGGGTCAATCATGATAAAGTAAAAGCGACCCAACTTTGTCACCGTAATCTCAAAAAATAAGGCAGCGTAGAAAGAAGCACTCTTAGAAAAGACAGTTACAGCACAGTTAGTGCTGTAACTGTCTTTTCTAAGCGTGTTTCTTTCTTCGTTGGGTTATTCTTGACAAGTTACACGCTTGGCAGCGTAATCTCTAAACAGCGTGCTTTTTGTGGATATTATATTATGCCTAACATTCTGTTGCACAAAATCAATCAGGTGTGATCAGTTTGACCGATAAAATGCGTTTTATCGCTCGAACTGAGCAATTTTGATATATTTTGGTTAAGAGATGCCAGCCATTGAATGAATTATTGATACAGTCTTCTTAAAATAGGTTTAAACCTCAGATTGGAATATTTTTGTCTTTTTGAGATGACACGGTGACACAGTTTGATCGCACATACTTTACCGAGTCTCAATGACTGATCTGGCTATGTGGGATTGCGAAGAAACAGCCGAAAGTGCGGCGGAGACCGTACAACCTTTATCGCCCCTCGTGAATTGGGAGAGCCTTGTAACACATGGTCGGAAGAAAAAAAACGAGCGCTAGTATGAATTGTCCTTAATTGCCCGTCCCCCCTGTCTCTTTATATGTGGTAGGCAGTGCCAGTGTTTTAATCTTACATGTGTGTTTTATTTTCTTACCTTTTAAGCACTGGCAAAACGTAAACAGCATATGGACCGACCATGATCGTTCAAGGGTGGTGCCAGAATAGCTTGGCGCCTCTAGGCGCCAAGCTACTCTGGTACCACCCTTGAACTTTCATGCTGCATCTACTTCGCAGTTTTCGGAGGATGACAAAGTTATGTCTTTCAACCTAAGGGCGCAATGTTGTTTTATTACCCTTGTGTACAACACTTTTGAAAACTGCTTTTGATTTTTTAATTTTTTTTATTATTTATATTTTCGTTCATGGAGATAAGAGCAATCATGTAACCTAGAACATACCTATTTCAGTATTGAACGAAGTGTGCCACTGACATTGTGAGTATACATTAGAACCTGTTTTGGACAATTTATTTTTGCAAGAAAGAAAAATGATCTTGAAAGACACGTGTACTCTATGAGAAATCTTGAAGAGCAAAATGTGTCACAGCCACAAAAATAATGGTCTTTAATGACAGGTGACATATGGGTAGTCGCTCAAAACAGGTTCTGTTGTATTCATTTGACGTTTTCTGGTTTTGTTTTCTTATATTCAGTCAATCAATGTTAACCCTTTTGGCCCCAAGGTCCCATTTCTCAAATTTTGGAGGTGTTCCCTAGCGACTATGTACCAGTTGCAGACCGGCATGGATTGAACATGATAATTCAAGGGTAGTGCCAGATTAGCTTGGCGCCTTCAGGCGCCAAGCTAATCTGGCACTACCCTTGAATTTTCATGGTCAATCAATCTCTTGCTGTTGGGACTCGGGGCTAAATGGGTTAATCTTATTAGTCTTGTTCTTTATCATGTTGGAGTTTAATCCAGCCATTCAGTGGCAGAGGCCAGTATATGCATTTTGAAAAGAGCGCGATTTTTATTGTAATATATTGAAAATCTCGCTTTTCAGAAAGTGGTCTTAATGTTTTCTGCCATGAAATGGCAGAATCTACTCTGTGTTTTCCACCCCCACAAGTTTTTTGATGGGTTTTGTTGATGTAGTGGCGTTAGCGATTTATCTTTACGTTCTATTGAGTGCAAGCTGTTTATTTTTAACAGTTATTTACAGAGTTGTGTGTATATTTCGTGTACTACTTGCTGTACATAATTATTTACAGTTGGCATCTCACCAAAGAAAAGACAAGTAGTGCATTATGTACTTGTTTGCACATCTATTTCGGAAAAAAAGGCATTTCAACCGAACATTTGATAAACTGTGTTGCAATTGTCTTTTCTAAGCGTGTTTCTTTCTTTGTGGGGATTTTCTTAACCCATTCAGCCCTGACGCACTACAGCAGGAGATAGGTCAACCATGATAATTCAAGGGTAGTGCCAGATTAGCTGGGAGCCTGTCGGCGCCAAGCTAATCTGACACTGCCCTTCAATTATCATGTTCGATCCAGATGACGCCTACAAAATTTGAGAAATACGGCCGTCGGGCTGAATGAGTTAACAGTGATAGGTGGCACATAAATACAGTTCCTCAGTTGATTCATTGAAGGTTTATGATTTTTGTTGTTGTTGTTATTAGTGTTGTTGTCATTATATAATAATAATAATAATAATAGTGATAATAATATAATAATAATAATATCATATTATTATTATTATTATTGATGCTATTATTATTATTATTATTATTATTATCATTATTATTATTATTATTATTATTATTATTATTATTATTATTATTATTATTATTATTATTATTATTATTATTATTATTATTATTATTATTATTATTATTATTATTATTATTATATTGTGTTGGGGGTGGGGAATGGGGAGCGAAATAATGGAGCACTTTGTCGATGTTTTGTACAATGTTTATTGGGGTGTGTAATTATACCTGTTTTCGTAGTATTTGTTTTAGCTGTTTATATGTATGTGATGTGAGTCAAAGGTAAACTTCCATTTTATTTGTAACATTAAATTGACAAGACATTTTTGGTATTCACTTAAATTCAATTCACTTCAATTCAGTTCACTTCACTTCACTCCAGTTCAGTTCAGTTCAGTTCTATTCAACTGAATTTAGTTCAGTTTAACTCAGTTCATGTCAATACAATTCAGTTCAGTTCAATTCATTTCATTTCAGATAAATTATTTTTCAGCTCAGTGAATACTCTCTCTCTCTCCCTCTCTCTCTCTCTGCGTGCTTGTGTGTGTGTGTGTGTGTGTGTGTGTGTGTGTGTGTGTGTGTGTGTGTGTGTGTGTGTGTGACATGCTTCTGTGTTATTGCGCGACCTTACACAAGTGTACAATAATGACGCACACGTAGTAAGATAGGGACAGTCCGCCGAATTACCGGCATGCGTCATCGTAACAGTCGTGCTGGTAACACCTTCAATACCGACAACAATTCCAGGACATCACTAATTCCACCAATCTACACGAGGCATAGATCCTCCTGAGCCCCCGCAGTCGCGGGGGCTCAGGAGGATCTATGCCTCGTGCTGAGACCAGTTTGTAACCATGCTCCTTTGACGGTTCTGGATTTTGGTCGTTGAATGAACAGAGATTTCAGAAACACAATCTGCGTCAACGTGTTGTTAATACCGGACAAATGACTCAAGCAGCGGATGCATAAGAGCCTGGGCTCTTTGCGAGCAAGAGGCATACATCTTCATGGGGCCCGACACAGTTTTTGTGGACTCATGATAATGTACGCCTCTTGCAGATCCTTTGAGATGGAGCGGGCTGGATGAATCAACAGAATGTATGAAGTCTCTGAAATATTTTATCTACTTCTGATTTGGTGGTGGTGGTGGTCGGGGAGGGGGGGGGGGGGTGGGGGCATTTAGGGAAAAAGTTTACTGGTTGAAGCGCCTTGCGGATCTATGGACCCGGAAAGGTTGTGCACTGACAAAGTACAGATCTGCCTCAGTATTACGCGATCCAGTATACCGTGGTATCTGATCTAACTCGCACAAGTATCTTGCTCTTAAGACCGGCTTGCTCTATCTACACTGTAGTATGTCCATCGAACGGTCCTGGTAAGCCAATGTGGCACAGCTGCAGGCCGCCTGAATCGACCAGTGTTCAGGTCGTACTCCATAGGCAATAGCTGTCACTGTCCCGCATAACCCGCCCGTTAGGGTCGTCCATTATCACTTCCGTCCGTGCCGTGGACGTTAAACCCCGAACTAACTAATCTGGCGCACATTGGGATTGAACGATGAGCGAAAGGTTTTATGGCCGACATCAGCTTTAGCCGTGCGCGGGCCAGCTAAGACTGACGTCGGCCCCATGACATTTTGCTTACCAAGTAAATTTTATTTGGAAGTATTTGTAAATTGAACACTACAATGGTGCAAACAGGATTAACGCGGTCTGACCGTGCTATGTCTCACAGGTAGCGCAATGTACAGAGGCCAAGTATGAATAAGACTGCATCAATGCACAGTGACACGAATAAGACTCCATATATAGATTACAGCAGTAAGATTACAATTTTGGTTGAAAGGTTCGTTCACCATACTTAAGCGTTAGGATAAAAAAAATCACTCTTATAAAGCACAATATTCCCTATTACAGAAGGAGCACTACACTGAAAAAAAGACTCAAAATACACACACACACACACACACACACACACACACACACACACACACACACACACACACACACACACACACCATCACACACACACACACACACACACACACACACACACACACACACACACACACACACACACACACACACACACACACACACACACACACACANCACAGAAACAGCCTGCAAAGATTTAACATTACACCACAAACTCAGTACGCACACATGCATAGGAGTTTACACACAAATCAAAATATCTCGATTCCCGGGAAGAATCTAAACGGCGAAAATTTACTTGGCGTAATTCCACTTAGGTGTAAATCCACTTAATGTATTCTGGACTGCTATTTCGCCCATATTTTCCTGTTACGTTGGCTGGATTCGTGCTGAGTGGCTTTATATTGAGTAGATTTACACTGGGTGGATTTACCCCTAATTATGGATGAAATCACGGCAACGCAGATTCATACTGGGCGGATGACGCCTTGGGTGGATTCGCATTCGGTTTATTTTTTGATGGGTGGATTCACGCTGGGTAGATATACTCCTAAGCCATTCACTGCCAGTGAACGCAGACTGTGATTCTGACATCTTTGTAAATTAAACGCCAAAGAACTTAATCTTCCAAGGAACATGGATACAAATTGGTATCAGCAAGAGGTATAGATCTTCATGAGCCCCCGCAAATGCGGGGGCTCATGAAGATCTATGCCTCTTGCATTTGGGTGTGACTCGCAGGTCTCGGCAGTGAAGCGGTTACTTACAGCAACGTTGACCCTTCAGTCAAACCTGGAGCTCAGGATTACGTGCTACTAGCAGACGCAGAAAGTATTTTTAATCGAAAGAGAAAGGTGGGAGATGGGGACGGGTAAAGGTGGGGAAAGCAGGGTGGAAGAAAAGGTATCGTGTGGGTAGGGTGGGACGGGTTAAGGTGGGGGTGCAGTGGGTCTCGGGAGAGGTGCTGTATTTCGATTTAAAAGATGCGGGGATGACGTTGCACATATTATACCCCTTGAATCTGACGTCGACCATTGGTGACATGGGAGTGTACATTTTGTATTTGGTGAGGTTGCGTTTGCACCGAACGACTCCAACCAACGAACGAGACAGAAATCACGCGTATAACCAGCGTGTTGCAAGGGCATAGACAACACTCCAAACATCTTCAAGAGGCACAGATCCTCATGAGCCCGGAGGGCAGTTAGATGGTTTGCCTCCCCTCCGAAAGGTTTCGGGTTCGAACTCAGCTGGGGACAAATTTTGTTCAGACCCTATTCGGTGTATCGCCTTTGAAATCGCCTTTCGAGCTAACAAACAGCCCCCCTCCAAAAAAACAAACAAACAAAAAAACAAAAAAACAACAACAACAACAAAAACAAACAAAAAACAACCCTACCCCCCCTCAAAATAATAAAATAAATATAAAATAAAATAAAATAAAACAAAAATAAATAAAAATAAATAACAAGTATAAAAAGTAAATAAATAAATAAAATAAAAAATCCAAAACAGCAACAAAAACCTAATCAACCAACCAACCAACCAACCAAACAAACAAACAAACAAAAAACAAACAAACAAACAAACAACGGTAAATCCTAAAGTTTAACCCTCTCACTGTCGAAAAACGAGACTACAAGAGACATAGATCCTCATGAGTTCTCGCAGCTGGCTCTTGCTAACACCACTTTTTATCCATGCATCTTCTTTGGACGACTGGCGCATTGTGGCGTTCAATAGACAATAGACAGTTCCAAAACTTCCCTTAAACATAATCTGAGTCCAATGGTGGCAGGAAATGGGTTCAAGATTCAAGATATGTATTGTCCCAAAAGGTATATTTTTGTTACAGCTCACAGCTCATGAATGAAATAGGTAAAACGATTAGTAAGAAACATGATCTAAGAAGTAGAACAAAAATGAGACCGATAAACAATATAAACACTATACAAATCACATTCGAACTGCATCTCACATAACATGTAAGAAAATTAAGATGATTAATTGATACATCACATTAAATATCACATAATTTACCGTTTATATTGACCTTCTATGACAGGCTTTACATTGTGTCTCAAGAGAAAACATACCTCAAAAATGAAAAGTCTTCAAAAAGACTGTTCCAGAAGAAAAGATGTTTTTTTTCATGTGGTGCATCATGGACACACATAGCCGACGCAACCCTAACCTCTCCTACTTCCTCCCTCCCACACCCCAAACCCTAAGAAAACTAATTTCTACATACGTGTATATTGTACCTCAAATGAAAAGCGTTTCCGCCTGTACTATGCTTAAAAATCACCCCGAGATACATGTATATGGTACTTAAAAGAGAGACGTTTCCGCCTACTGCGCTTTGAATTCACTTTGAATAAATTGTGTTGCAATAGAAAAGCCATTTCTAATGATATGAGTGCGTGTCTGCGCGATGACCACAAGGTCTGCGGGCCGACAATTCGGCCATTGTTGATCCGAATTGTCGGCCCGAAGACATGGTGCTCAGGTGATGTCATGATATGCCTACCTAGGTACACTAAAACTATAATCCTAGTCTTAATACTCGTGACACTGACTTACATTCTCACACGTCTGGAACTTCAAACACACACCATGGCAAGCAGAGATAGGCGGATTCTGTTCACCTCTTTGCAAATCTTGTCTGCATGTAAGTTTCTGAAATGTGTTGCTCTGCTCTGCTAAGGCAGTAAGTCCATTTTTGGTGAAAAGCGAGATTTTCACGTTACTACAATGAAAATCTCCCTTGTCATAGAAACAGACTTATGGTCTTTTGGTTTATTTATTAATAGGAGGAGTGAGTCCCATGGTTTTACCCGCCGTGAGATGGCCTTAGTCGCCTGCTCGGCGTTAAAGCCAAATAACTAACCCATGGCTTTACGTCAGTGACGAGCAACTTTCTGTTAATCAAATCTTGATGTCGGGGTGCGCCGATCTGATTTCAATACGCCGTAAGCACACCATGGCGGACTTCTTGAAGGTTTTGTTCCTGGATGTTCCTTTAAAAAAAAAATGTTTTTTCTTTTTTTTCTTCTTCTTCTTCCTTTACCCTTTTTTAAAGAGTCCCTTCTATTTATAGAAGGTGATTTTTAGGACGGGTCGCGGTGGCGCGAATTTAATAGCATGTCCATGATGTCAAATGCGGGCAGACTAAACCTCTAACAATTGAAGTAACAAGATAAAAATTACGTCATGTCTAGTTATGCTAGTTAACCTGGCTGCTGAAGGTACATTTGGCGCGAAGCGCCGTATGTGCGTATGTATGTATGCAGGCCCGGATCCAGGGTGGGGTGGGGGTGGGGGGGTGGTGGACCCCCACCCCCTCTTTTCCCCTAAAAAAAATGCTATTGTCCTTGACAAGCACATTTTGTTGATGCTTGCACAACCGCACACAAACACTCTGCTTCAGGTGGTTAATTTCTCCCCAAAAAATGTTGGTCCCTCCCCAACACTTGTAAGTGATCCGGCCCTGGTATGTTTGTATGTGTGTGCATATGTATGTCAACAAGAGAATCTCCGATATTTCTGTAACACAAGCTTGAAACCTGGCGAAATACTTTCTTAAGTAGGTGGCTAAGAGAGTCTCCGAACATATTGTAATTGAATGTCTCATTGAAGACATAAACACCCGTTTATAGGAAGTCGGTTGACCCAGATTAGAATCCGTAATTTTTGTCATATTTACTTGAACTTTTGCATTTCGCTAGTTTGAAATAAGACATTGGATGAGTTCGTTAGCCAGCTTTGTATCCTTTCAACTTCTTTAGTGAAAATTAATTCTTTTCAGAAAAGAATTAAAACACTAAAAAACCTTTACTTCTAGAGAAAGTGAAACAGTGGCGGTGACTTAAAAGAGGCAATTCACCACGCAGACACTGACATAATACTCTAAATATGTCGTCATTGTCTCTCTCTCTCTCTCTCTCTCTCTCTCTCTCTCTCTCTCTCTCTCTCTCTCTCTCTCTCTCTCTCTCTCTCTCTCTCTCTCTCTCTCTCTCTCCGCAACCTGCAACGGCAGGTACGAAAAATGATATAGTCACCGACTGTGTTAATATCTTCACAGTGGTAAAATAAAGATTCATTGATTCATTGATTCATTGATTCATTGATTCTCTCTCTCTCTCTCTCTCTCTCTCTCTCTCTCTTTCTTTCTCTCTCTCTCTCTCTCTCTCTCTCTCTCTCTCTCTCTCTCTCTCTCTCTCTCTCTCTCACACACACACACACACACACACACACACACACACACACACACACACACATACAAATATGCGTGCATCTCCAGGAGGAATAGATCCTCATGCGCCCTTCGTGTGCGTGATGATCTATGCCTCTTGGAGAGATGTTTGGAGAGCGCGCGCATGCACGCACTAACACGCACACACACACATCGACGCGCTTTCAGATGATCATGCAGATGACCCGTGTACTTATTATATCATGTAGCTAGGTAAAGTCAACCTGCTTTCACATAAATTATAGAAAGACTAAAATTGTACCGTGAAGTTCTAGTTTTGTCACCATTTTCTCAAGCCTATGAAGCGAAATTGAAACTCATATCACGTAAAATATAAAATTACGTAACAGCTAAAACTTACGTCATGACAAATGACGTTTGCCAAATCAATGATGCGTATGTCCTGCGCCCCTTATAGAACTCACTGACGCATTGGCAGATCTGCGAAACTGTTTCAATAGGAGATAATTCAACATCAGAACCAGGTCAAAGACAAAAGGTAGAGACCATTGACAGCGAGGACAATCATATAGAAGGGACTTTGTGGGTTATGGTTCATCCCATCTTGTTGCTTTTTTTTTTTTACCAGTAGAGAAGCTAATATCTTCAATAAGATTGTAATCTTTGTAGACTTGACATTTTTTTTTTAATCGTTATGACCCTTAACAGTCTGCAAAAGTACCTTAATTAAAGACTATAGTGCGACGTTTTAATCAGAAATATTAACACCTTAACAGCCGGGGCTCTCATGAGCCCCCGCTGTCGCGGGAGCTCATGAGGATTTATGTCTCTTGTTAGTCCTGTGTTCTTCATGTCTCTTTTTGTCTCGTGTACATATGTGTATTTCGTGCGAACGTCGGTGAGCATTCTGTTCAGACGCAAAATTCGTGATCACCAGCACTGCAGGGGTTAAGAAAATTATTTTCACCTAGTTTTTATTTTATGTTTTTGTAGTCTGGTCGCCGTGAGATGGCCTTAGTCACCTGCTCGACGTTAAACTAACTTTTGTCTTCTCAGGACAGTGATGTTGTTGACACTGATTTTTCTTTTGCATGCATGAGTGATTCCTCCGATTCTTTCTCAACACTACCCGGACATGATAATTCAAGGGTAGTGCCAGATTAGCTTGGCGCCATCAGGCGCCAAGCTAATCTGGCACTACCCTTGAATTATCATGGCCGATCCATCCCTTGCCGCCATTCAGCCCCGACGCAGTACAGCTTGTACTGCGTCGGGGCTGAGTGGGTTGAACGACATACAACAAGAATAACAAGAACAACTGAGATGAAATCACTGTAATCACTAGTACTCGCGAGGCCCACCTCCAAACTTTAAGGAACTCGTAGGGATGAAAGAGCGTTGGCAGCCCAGTACACCATGCATATCTCCTGCAAGCAGTGCTTAAGGCTAGATCTCGGTTGCAACTGCAGCCGCCCCCCCCCCCCCCCCCACTTCCCTACCCGTCCTTTCGTTTCTCCAACATGAATCTCGTTTGTAGATCTGTTATTGTGTTTGTCTAGCGTTGCGTAGTCTAATTTTAGACCTTTTTTTACAGTGTGTGTGTGTGGCATAGTTTATGTGTGATCGAGTGTTAAGTGTGTCTTATTGTTAACTGTGATGTTTGTAACGACACCAACACACATTCCCATGCTTTTTTATTTTAAAGGCAAAATACACAATATCTTTTCTTATCTTGCTGTATGTGTAATTATCGGCCTAAGTAACAATTTTTTTTATGTTCCTGTGCAGGTGACCTTGCGGCAGCTTCGTCATCAGACACAATGTAAGTAAATTACATTTGCCTACGCGTCAGGTTCCCATTCCTTGTCAGAACAATCTCACTGCTTCTCTCTTTCTATCTATCTATCTATCTATCTATCTATCTATCTATCTATCTATCTATCTATCTATCTATCTATCTATCTATCTATCTATCTATCTATCTATCTATCTATCTATCTATCTATCTATCTATCTATCTATCTATCTATCTATCTATCTATCTATCTATCTATCTATCATCTATCTATCTATCTATCTATCTATCTGTCTGTCTGTCTGTCTGTCTGTCTGTCTGTCTGTCTGTCTATCTATCTATCTATCTATCTATCTATCTATCTATCTATCTATCGGCCCCCTGTCTTGCCGACCGTTGGGGCACCACTGATTACTTGGCAACCAGCTCCCTCCATTCCACTCTGTTCTATGCCATTATTAGTAGTGTGTCGCTCAGCTTCAGACGATGACGATGACGTTCACATGGTTGTCAATACAAGTTCCTGCATGCTGCACTTTGATAGATTAGAATACGTACTATGGGAATCACTCGGTGTTGAACAAACAAACAGATGTATGTGTGTCTGTCCAGCGTTGAGTAGTTTCCGTTAGTACACTCTCTCTACCCACACTGTCTCGCTACGGTATGTAGTTTGTATCATATGCTACCAAGGAGAAAAGATACCAGGCGTTCTCAGGCAAAACGTATACAGTATATGAGCTTCTCACAATACGCTAATCCCTTTACTGCGAACGCGATCAACGCCAAGATCCCCGGCCGTCCAAAGAACATGGTTGCAAAATGGTGTCGGCAAGAGGCATAGATCCTCAGGAGCCCCCGCGACCGCGGGGGCTCGTGAGGATCTATGCCTCTTGCTGAGACCACTTAATGTCCATGTTCTGTCTGTACGTCCGTTGGCAGGGAATGGGTTAAGGACTACTCTGATAAAGGTCATCATTTCAAATAAGCACAACATTTTAAGGTTTTGTCCTGGAATATTTGATAGACAGTCTAAGGCTACACTTAAAGTCCTGCCCAAAATTCAGGAAGAAAATCTTAAAATTTGGCGGGCACAGCTGTGGTTATTCAAAAATCAATTACCCTATGACAGGATGGTCCTGAACTTATTATGAGTAGTATAGCAGGCAAAGCACACAAATTTAAAGCTATTTTACTGGCCTCGTGTCTATTAAAAAAATCTTAACTCATTCAGCCCCGACACACCACAGCAAGACATGACTCGAGCGTGATAGTTCAAGGGGGGTGCCAGAATGTGTTACAGGAAATGGGAACTACATCGCCATCAATATCATAATCGTGGACGTTGCGACCATCATCATTATCAGCAAAGTGGTCATCGTCATCACTATCATCTTATCGTCAAGGACGTTGTCTTCATCATCTTCATTATCACATCTACCGTCAGCATTATAACGTCATCGTCAATTTTCATTACATTATTATTTTCCAGATTGCCGACGAGAACGATCGTTGCTGTCGCACTTTGTGGTGTCATCTTTTTGGTGTTCATCGTTTCGTTAGTCTGGTTTCTGCGTGAATGTTATAAAGACTATTGTTCCAAGAGTTCGAAAGTTAGTGCCATTGAGGAAAATGCCACGGTCCTGGCCGGGAACGTTGAAAATGGCGTGAACGGCACCACGGTACCACGTCCGGCAAATGACACTGAGCTGACAAAAGGCACTCAAACACATATGGAAAACGAAACTGTGGACAATGCAACTGAGCTGACAAAAGGCACTCAAACACATATGGAAAACGAAACTGTGGACAATGCAACTGAGCTGACAAAAGGCACTCAAACACATATGGAAAACGAAACTGTGGACAATGCAAATGGGCTGAAAACTGCTGATTTAACAAATGAGATGAAAAATGGAACTGTAACCCCTCTGTGCGTGTCGCCACCGGTACTGTTTACAGTACCGCTAGCTGCAGGCGCAAGGGAGTTAACAGACGTTGATAATGACGGTGGTATGAAAAGTGCTACTTTAACAAATGGGAAACGTGGCGCAGGGCTGAAAAGGATCAAATTACCTCCCTTACCCCCATTAGAAAATGACAGTGCGCTTGACAGTGTCACTGCGGCTCACGGGACATATGATTTTGCGCCAGACAGCGTAGTGATGGCAGGGGGGAGTGGTACTGGGCGGAGCAGGAACGCACCGCTCGTGGAGAAAGACACTAAGCTGAAAAGAAGCGCCGTGACACACAGAACAAATGTGGCTGGCCTGAAAGTCGTAACCGTCGCCCACGGGAAAGACGGCCCTGCGGTGACCAGAAACAGAGTGCAGCGTGAGAGAAGTAGCCGTAGGCGCAATGGAAACCGCAGGAACATTGACCCTATGTGGAACAGAAACATGAGAAATGTCCGCCGGCAGTATAGGAACATTATGCCGCCCTCAAGAATAGTCCCTTGGCCGAATAGAAACATTGTGCCACGCAGACAAGGCCGGGCTAGGATGAAAATCGTTCCTGTTATTTTTAAGCGAAAAGGCGTCAGGTCGCGAGGTTTCATTTTTGTACCGGAAAAAACAAACGGCGATGATGTGGAAAAAGATGAGGTAATTGACTGTGATGAGGAATGTGCCTGTGAAGTAAACGAGGATGAGGAATGTGCCTGCGAGACAAATGGCGACGAGGCAAATGACTATGAGCTAAATGAAGACGACGAAGATGTCTATGAAATTGATGAAGATGTCTATGACGATGATGCCTATGAGTATATTGACAGCGATGATGATGACTTTGAGACAATTGACGAAGAGGTGGATGACAGTGAGGTAATTAATGATGACAAAAATAGCGACGAGGTAAATGCGGATGACGTAAATGACGTAGCTGGGTGGGAAGATGGTAGTGTTAGACAGGGCGAGAAAAATGAGGGTGGTGAAGAAACGCTGAACATGACTAGTCCAGTGTCAGGGACTGAGACAGATGCTGAAAATGACGTTCAGCTAAGCAGCGTGATTGAAGAACGCGGGGGACCCGATACCAACCTCAACACTTCTTCAGAGACAGAGAGAGAAGTTAATAGTGGGCTACAAACCACCTCTGAAACACAAAGAGAAATTGATAGTGGGCCAGAGACCACCTCTGACGATATAGACCTAGAGACGCAGACCAATCGTGACACAGCTGGGGGTAATGACACAGATCTAAAGACCACGTCTGAGACTGATGGGCGAAACACATGTACCACCTCAGAGACAGAAAATGACACAGGACTAACGCCCATCTCTGAGATATATAACGAAAACGAGACGGAGCTGAAGACTAGTTCTGAGACAGATGGGCTAAATACATACATAATCTCAGAGACAGAAAGTGACACAGAACTAAAACCCACTTCTGAGACACATGACCAGCTTGATACGGACAAAAATGAGACGGAGCTGACTACCTCTGAGACAGATGGGATAAATACATGTACCACCTCAGAGACAGACAATGACACAGGACTAACGCCCACCTCTGAGATACATTACGAAAATGCGACGGATCTGGAGACTAGTTCTGAGACAGATGGTCTAAATACATGTACCATAATTATCAGAGACAGAAAATGGCACAGGGCTAATGAACGCATCTGATACACACGCCCAAAATGATTCAGAACTAAAGACCACCCCTGAAATAAATGACTCACATGACACAGAACTAAAGACCACACATGAGACAGATGTGCTAAATACATGTTCTGTAACAGGGAATGACACAGGGCCAATGTCCATATATGAGACACACGACCAAAATGATTCAAAGTTGAAGACCACCTTTGAAACACTTGACCAAAATGACACAAAACTGAACACCACACCAGAGACATATGGTGAAAATACATGTCCCACCTCAGTGACAGGAACTGATACAGGTCTAATGACACATCGGGAAAACGACATAGAGAGAGATGGGGGAAACTACACTGAGATAAATACATATACAATGTCAGACATGTCTACTCTGAATGACACGGGGCTAAACAGCATTACTGGGAGATATGGGAACAGTAACGATGGGTTGCCAAGCACATCAGACCAAGGGGGGTATGTCCGCGGAGGATACGACCTAGGGGGATATGGTCAAGGAAGCAATGACCAAGGAGGATATGGTCAAGGAAGCTATGACCAAGGCGGATATCGTCAAGGAAGCTATGACCAAGGAGGATATGGTCAAGGAAGCTATTACCAAGGAGGATATGGTCAAGACGGATTCAACCAAGGGGGATATGGCTTTGGTGGATTCAACCAAGGGGGCTTTGGCTTTGGTGGATTCAACCAAGGGGGTTTTGGCTTTGGTGGATTCAACCAAGGATTTGGCGGATGGGGAGGTGGAGGATTTGATGGGGGGTTCGGATTTTAAGGTTAAACCGTATTCCTGATTCACACCGAAGAAGTGCCGACTACATGACAAATGACAACAAACCTTTTCAGAGTAAAATAAAAATCAACCAACCAACCAACCAACTAACCAACCACCAACCAGCCAACAAAACTAGTGTTTTCTACCACTGTACACATGAAAAATTATATTCCCTTGTGCATGCAACTCCTAGACCCTGGGAAATTTGGTGGTGTTAACTGCCTTTTAGTTCACAGGTTCACAGGGTGGCGTTTTTTCTATTTTATCTGGGTTTTATGTTTCTGTTTGCGTTTGGTCCATTCACCTGTATTTTCCTTAACTCATTCTACCCCAGACACACCACAGCAAGATGTGGATCGACCATGATAGTTCAAGGGTGATGCCAGAATAGCTTGGCGCCTATGGGCGCCAAGCTATTCTGGCATCACCCTTGAACTATCATGGTCGATCTGTGTCCTGCAGTGCAATGCAGTCTTCAAAGGACAACGGCAAAATTTGGGGATTTCGGTGTTGGGGTAGAATGAGTTAAACAAATTCTCCCAGTTGTCCGCACTGCTTGTAGTCTTCGATATTGGATGTGTGTTGCTAATTGGTCTGCTGCGCCTAAGAGTTGATGAGTTATGTGTTTGCAGTTAACTCTTTCAGACCGGCGCACGTATTTCCTAAATTTTGGAGGCGTCATCTAACGACTATGCACATGTTGCAGGAGATGGATCGACCATGATAAGTCAAGGGTAGTGCCAGTTTAGCTTGGCGCCGACAGGCGCCAAGCTAATCTGGCACTACCCTTGAACAATCAATGGTCGATCCATCTCCTGCTGTTGGGCGTCAGGGCTGAATGGGTTAATATATTTTTAGTGTATAATTCCCCTGTACATAATTCTGTAATTGAAATGTTGTTGTACTCTGTTTTGTGAACAAGTGTAAATTAGCTTGAAAGTGCAGAGTCCCTAGCATGGCTAGAGTTTATGCAGCGCGTGCCCTGAGACAGTCTTTTTGCCGTCGGGGCGTTGAGTAATGCACAACAAATGAATCATCGCGACTAAAACCGCTACCGACACCCAAAAGGTTAATGTACAACCCTTGTACATGCATCCACCGGTTAAACTCGTCACCGCCAAAGGACGCAAAATTGGTAATTCAGTGCCAAAGAGACCTAGCCGTTTCATGGAAAACGGATACAAACTCACAAACCAGATAGGTGAGGCTAGCGCTAATTCCCCTTGGTTTGTTGTGGATACAAACTCGTGTCAGCAAGAGATATATGGGGAGGCCCATGAGGATCTATATCACTTGCAGGTGCATGGTGTTTCAATTTTGTTAGCAGTGAAAGGATTAAACTCCTAAGACCTTTGCAGAAAACGTCAGTGTCTCCACTCTCATGCTTGATGCTTGTTTTAGGATGCAGCTAATTTTGTTGTGTCACATTGGCACTTTGTCGAAATGTTGTGATATAGTGAGATTTCCTTTGCAACTGAATGACTCCCAACAACTAACGAGACCAACACCAAGGCGGATAATCAGCTTGTACCATAAGCATAGACAACACTGCAAACATCTCCAAGAGGCATAGATCCTCATGAGCCCTCCGGGCTCATGAGGATCTATGCCTCTTGGAGATGTTAGCAGTGTTGTCCATCCGCCGTGATTACGCTCTCGTCCGTTGTTGTGAGTCGTTCGTTTTAAACGAAACCTCACGATGGTCATGCCGCAGCGCAACGAAACGGGCAATTTTGACGTCGGAGACAGCACAGGCTTTATCACCACACGTGAATTAAGATATTCTTGCATCACTTAGACGGGAAAAAGGGCTTGAGTTGTATAAATGATTATATTGATCAGAGCCATTTTCTGCGTTTAAAGATGATCTTACTGGCAAATTTGTTTGCCAATACAATGGAACCTGTTTTGCAAGACACAAGTGGTCTTAAAGGACAGATGATCTCTCTCAAAAGACACCTGACATTGAGGACCATCACTTTAGTGGCTGTGGAGAAAAGTGTAGTCTCTCAAAATAGGTTCTTCTGTATTTATTGACTTCTTCTGTTTTGGGTTTCTTGTTGTAGTCATGTCGATGTCAATCGTTGTTAGTCTTAAACTATTTTATTGTGTAGCGGTATAACCTTTTTTCTGCCTGTATACAGCATGTATTATTATTATTTGTTTTTGAGTTTGTTTTAAACTGTGAGAGGTGCCAAATAATACAATTTATCAAATAATTTATCTTGATTAAATATACATAAACAATTATCATAATGATATTAATAATAATAACGCTAATACTCCAACAGGAAATGTGTAATTTTCCATATCCCCTCCAAAACCGCTAGAAGGATGTACTTGCCAACTTGCATGTGACATCAGTGAGGTTCCGTTTGCAACGAACGACTATCAACAACGAACGAGAGCGAAACCACGACGGATAACCAGCTTGTTCCACAAATATAGACAACACTCTAAACATCTCCAAGAGGCATAGATCCTCATGAGCCCTCCGGGCTCATGAAGATCTATGCCTCTTGGAGATGTTTGGAGTGTTGTCTGTCCGCCGTGACTTGGCTCTCGTTCGTTGTTGAGAGTCGTTCGTCGCAAACAAAACCTCACTATTCTTACAAGCCCATTAAGAGTTTCCTCTATGTCGGGGAAATAAATTGCGTGACTGAAAAGTACTGTTTTCGGTGGGTTTTTTTTTTTTTTTTTATCTTCATAAAAAATCGACATGGTTTATTTTAATCCTTCTCCGAATGTTGTCAAGTGCCTTAGCGGTAGACATTCCGGGTCCACTTCAGAAGCTTCCGGTGCTGCCGCTTGCACTTCGGAAAGATTTTCCGAGTGTTGCCGAGTATACTTCGGAAGCGTCCGGTACTTTTTCTTTCCCTCGGCTGGCAATCTGAATCAAGCGAAAGAAAACTAACATACATTGCCATTGTTGAACAGTAGTATTTCACATCTGCGAAAGCACAAGGAAAAACAATGTCAGTATTCTAAAATAATGGCGATCTGTGCTTTTGCGGTCTTGCTGTAAATAGACCTTGTTCGGAAATCAGACGTCGGTCAACTTGCACGGGTTTCTACGAAAACAGTGGACTAAAAGCCCGGACAAACATGCGATATTGCATGATTGTCCGGGATTTTAATCTACTGTTTTTGCCAAAGCACGTGCAATTTTGACCTAGTTTTGATTTCCGGAAATCGTCTATTACAAGGTTTCAATTCCTCTCTTGACGTTGGTCTAGGGCAGATAACATTAGACTGACACCGCAACGAACCACTATGGAACCACGACGGTACGTTAATACTAATTATCAACTCCAAAACATAGATTTCACGTTTATTTCGGCTATTTTGGCTACCACCCTGATTAGCCGTGAGTGCGAAAATTGCGTATCATTTATAAAGATACATGTGCCCGTAACGGAAAAAAATAAGCGTTCGGGAATCAACACTTGATTCACGCACTGCCCGCTGTCTTAGCGTTGGTCTAAGGTAGATAACTTTTGACACCTCTACGAACCATGATTTCTTTTAACCCATTACATCCCGAGGCTGATTCTATAAAATTCTGCTTACTGTCCTATGAAGGCTACATTACAGATTAGGAGATACTGACTTGAGGTCAACTGGTTTAGTTCGAGAGTGCTGCCAGAATAGCTTGGCGCCTCAGGCGCCAAGCTATTCTGGCAGCACCCTTGAACTACCAGTCAAAATTTATTTCAAGCAATGGGAGTAAGGGTTAAGGTTTTTGGTAGGTCAGTAACATTTAACAGCCGCTTTTGAGCGGCTTAGCATAGGAATACTACCAGTTAACCACCAACATTACTTGTATTTAACATTTGGCTGTCGGTACCGCTTTATGTCGAGATGATTCCATGATGATGAAATCATCACGACAAAAAGCGCTACCGAAGCCGAAAGGTTAACTCATTCGAGACGTGCTGCCTCCGGATACGCGGCTTAAGCCGCGTATCCGGAGGCGGCACGTCTCGAATGAGTCAACTACTTCCTCCCGCGTTACATTTCATTGTCTTTTGCATGTTGTGTTTGGATGTTAAAAGTTTGCATCCATCATCGGCACCGCGCGCAGCGCAGGTTATCGCTGTAATATTAATAATATTAATAATAAAGATAACAATAATAATAATAATAATAAAGATAATAAAAATAATATAAAATGACACTGACAATAACAATAACATATACTTCCCCCCCCCCTCCCCCCCCCCCCCACCCCCCGGTACCGGTTTCAGGCCACTGTATAAATTTTAAATACAAGCGATCAACAATCTCTGTAACTTCAGTAGCTGAGCTGACCCTTCTGTCTGTTTTGTACTGTGTTTGTCTTCGGAGTAAATTCAGTCGTGTCCGTCACGTGAGTGTGCTTGTTGGGTTTCAGTTCGCGGCGCTTTGAGTCGATTCGCCCCAAAATTGAGAAAAAGCGCCTATATAATAGCGGTATTATTATTATTATTTTACTAATACTATAAAGAATGATAGTAATAATAATAATAATAATAATAATTAGTACTAGTAGTAGTAGTATCATATTATTATCATTTTCTACAACTACTACTACGTACTATTACTACCGGTACCAAATACTACTACTATTCAAAGTTCACACTACAACAATTTAACTTACTGAATAGACAATTTCCATATATCAGAAGTGGGTAAACAATCGCACCTGTTTCGACAAACAACAGTGTATTAACAGTGTCACGACACGCCTGACGGAGTCAGGGCGCCGTGGACAATATGAGTGCAGACACTCGAGAAAACCCACCCACTCTAAATAAATAACGCAACGCCAGTGATAAACAACAAACCAATCCTTTATTACCTACCCTTACTCTAACTCCCACCCCGACCCACTAACGCCCCACACACTCACACATGCACTCATAACGTATTAACACTTAAAAAAGATTAACATATAAAAAAATGACTAACAAGTGATAATGACTAATATGTGAATATGACTAACAGGTGATTATGACTAACAGGTGAATATGACTAACAGGTGATAATGACTAATATGTGAATATGACTAACAGGTGATAATGACTAATATGTGAATATGACTAACAGGTGATAATGACTAATATGTGAATATGACTAACAGGTGATAATGACTAATATGTGAATATGACTAACAGGTGATAATGACTAATATGTGAATATGACTAACAGGTGATAATGACTAATATGGCCAACGGCTATACAAGGCGGGTAACTTTGTCTCTGTACAGTGTCCTCTGTCCCACACTAGACAGGGTGGCTCATAACGTACGAGTACTACCCCTGCACCACAGAGCACCGTAGCCGCGCTTGCCCACGCACGCCTGTGACCGACGCTCAGAACGTAGAATCAGCCTGCTGTAGCCCAACGTGCTTGTCCAACAGGACCGGCTAGCGAAGGCGTTCCGACTCCCGATGATGCGTCACCGTTGGTCGTGGATGATGAGATCGAAGAACGAAATCTTCGAAGCCAATGATCGAAGCCAGTGCACTGGAAAAGGGCGCATTGTCAGTCAAAGTGCCAACACAGTTAATTCTGGCCTATTTGACACGCACCTACTCACAAACCACGTGAGTTGTGTCTCGTCTCACCCTAATACCTGCCTTGGCCATATTAAATATACAATCATGGATATGAAAGCTTCCTATGTACATTCAACATTCACCAGGTCTGCACTATTCTATTACACTAGCATTAAGCTAGCACAACCACTTTTGTATAATAACATTGCCACTGCTAAAACCAACATTATCAAAATATCCAGATGTACATACAAAGATATGAAATAATCACCAGCAACCACCCAACGTGACAATCTTATTACATTACATCTAGGACTTAATACCAATATATATTTGAAAGGATACCCACTTTAATTCATTTTACAACATGGCCCTTTAAATATACTCACTCGGCGACAGCCGAACATAAACTAAATCCGACACCCACCACATTACAACCCAACCTAAAAAACATGGTTAAAGACTCAATTAAAACATCACTAAAAAACTAGACGAACATACCCTTCCGCCCCTATATACACATTCACACACCCGAGAGCACAGCAGCTAACTGAGGAAAATGGCATGAATAATTTACCTGTCACTGGCGAGTCCTCCGGCAGGACGAGACAAAACAAGACGAAGACGAACCGGAGGGGTCTTCTGGTGAGTAGCAGCCGTGGTCACAAGTCTCTCGGGACACCCACACCCAGGAACACTGGCCGTGGTCTTGCAGGGAGGGTAAAAGAACCCTCACACAGCTTGTCAAGGGCTCCAAACGAGGCCGCACCCTGACCCAGACTCTCACTTCGCTGGCTAACTCCGCTGACTGACTAATATCCTACTGCTACCTCGCAGGTTAACTTTGCTTCTGAACACTGTTCGGTTTAAAGCTACTTGGCTAAAGCGTGCAACCGCTGTACTCGCTCACTGCTAAGCTTGCTGCACGGGCTTTACGATTACGCTCACACTACGTTTATTAACTTCCCTAAACTAAGGCTATGTACAGAATTCGGCGATCTACATTTATTAACAACAAAACGACTTGGCGAAAAAAATAAAACAACATGTCACATCCGTTACGTGACATACCCCCCTCCCAGATCAAACACCCGGGTTTGATTACTATATGACCGTCCCAATACTGCTTCCACATTTACGGTTTCTACCACCCTGTTCTACTCAAAAAGTCAGCAGGTACATTTACTTTACCGGCTATGCTTTCTACTCTAATGGAAAATGGCTGCAACTGCAAAGCCCACATCAATCGACTGTTTGTGGATTTAGCTTGTTGCAAGTACTGCAATGGTCTATGGTCCGTCTGTACGACGAATGTCCTACCATACAGATACTGACGGAATTTTTGAATTCCCCACACGATTGCAAGACACTCCTTTTCGATGGTGGGGTAGTTACGTTCTGCTTTGGATAGTTTCTTGCTCGCGCATGCAACAGGCTGTAAACCGTTACCATGGTCCTGACATAATACGGCCCCTACCCCCCCTTCGGACGCATCTGTCTGCAACACGAAGAGACGATCGAAGTCTGGCAATGAGCACACAGGACCTGAAAACAGTCGCGCCTTCAGCGTCTCAAATGCTGTCTCACATGCATCGTTCCAACCGATCTGTCCAGTCTTTCCTCCCTTGGTCAGGTCGGTTAGTGGGGCTGCTATGGCCGCAAAGTTAGGAACGAACCGGCGGTAATAATTTGCCAACCCAAGAAACGATCTGACTTGTTTCTTTGTTTGTGGTCGCGGCGCGTCTTTTATCCGCTGCATCTTGTCTCCCTCTGGTTTTATCTGACCGTTACCCACTGTGTGCCCCAGATATTCCAACTGCTTGAACCCCAAGTAACACTTAGTAGGTCTGGCCGCCAACTGGACCTCTCTTAGCCTACCAAAGAGCTGGGCAATACACTGTAAGTGACGTTCTTTATTGGAGGAAGCAATCATGACGTCGTCCATGAAATTGCTAACTTCCGTCAATCGCAAAGGTTCTAGTAACCTCCTCATCATTCGGGAAAAGATTGCCCCTGCCGTCTTTAACCCGAAAGGCATTACCTTCCACTGGAATTGTCCTGCCGGTGTGGTGAAAGCAGTTTTCGGTTTGTCGCTCTCTAACATGGGTACCTGCCAGTAGCCTTTAGCTAGGTCTAACTTACTCAAGTACTTAGCCTTGGACAGTAAGGAAAATAGGTACTCCACGTCAGGCATTGGCTCAGCATCGAACAAGACCTTTTGATTCAGTTTCCTAAAATCTACACAAAACCTAACAGTGCCATCCTTCTTCTTCACCAAGACGATCGGTGAGTTGTATGGGGAATTGGCTCTCTCGATTACTCCCATCTCTAGCATAGCATCCACTTCGGCTTTGACTACCTCTAGCTGAGAATGAGGTAGAGGGTATTGCTTCGTTCTCACCGGCACTTCATCAGTCAAGTGGATTTCACACGAGTCTAGTGTCGTCCTCAACGGATAATCTGTCAAAATATCCTTAAACTGGACAGTCAGAGCTTGTATACTAGAATGGATTTCTGGACAGTTAGGATCAAGATGGACGTCGGAGGGTCCTTCAGACACTACCAAAGGAATGGTGGGTACTTCCTTTACCACCATGAATGCCTCTCCCCCCTCATCTTCGTCCTCCTCATCTATCACTACTGTAGCTACTGACACTCGTTCTTGGAACTTTTTCAACAGATTTGCATGGTACAGTTTATTTTTACTGCCCACCCGTACCCTGTAGTCACACTCTCCGACTCTCTCTAGAACTTCGAATGGTCCCTGCCAAGCCATCTCCAGCTTGTTGTGTTTAACTGGAAGTAACAGCAAAACCTTGTCTCCTGCACTAAAACTGCGTGGTTTGGCTCTGCGGTCAAAGTGCTGTTTCTGCTTTTTCGAAGCTAGCTTCAAATTCTGTTGCGCTAACCTGCAAGTCTCTTCAATGCGATTCCGTAAATCTACCACGTACTGGCTTGCATCTCTCACCTCTTCTCACATCTGCTCTTTCGTCCTGCAAAATTCTATCAGACTTTTCCCTGACGGAATTGCTCGGCCCTCTTCGGCCAACTTCTTAGCGCGAGCTAGAGTTTCGTCCTGGTTCTGCCACTCTATCGGTTGGGCAGGAGTCACATTGAGATCGGCCTGCTTAACGACTTTAAGCGCGCTCTCTCCCTCCTTTTTCCCTCTGAATCTGAGCTCGAGTTTGGACTGCTGCTGCCATAGCACACTCACTGGCATCAATGGATACGGGACTACGTTTCCCATCTGAAAAAGTCACCCAGTTCCTTAGGATTACGTCCGGTCCCATGCGCTCCATTACGATAAGCTCGATCGTCCCTCGCACGAATGGGGAATCGATTTCAACCCATGCAGTCGGATACTTATCGGACTTAGTATGGTCGACGGGATTGACGTCTATGAACCGACCTGTAAGATCCCTGGGTTCTATCCACTTGGCGGCGATCGCACTCATATCCGCGCCGGTATCACGCATGATACGAACTTCCTTTCCCTTGGCTAATCCCTTACTCCACGGGTCGTAGGGCCGGATCGTCCGCATCCCTACGGTCACGGGCTCTGTCATTACGGCTACTGTCTCAGGAGCAATGGTGACTTGGTTAACTGACGCCTTACTCTGACAGTTCCTTGCTAAGTGCCCTGGTTTATTACACTTGAAACACAGCCGTTCCCCAGTCCCCCTGCCTGAACTAGCTGGTTCTGCCCTATGTTCTGCTTTGGTCTCAGGGGGTTTATTCGACCCTTTGTCCTTCTTGAACGGCGGACGAATCGGCCCCCCACCCAATGGACGCGAGACTGCCCGTTTGGTGTCGATATGGAGCTGCGCTAGCTCCGCGGCCTCTTCACCATTCCTAGGACGTTTTTCCCTAACGAACATTTCCAGGTCTGCATTCATAATAGCATAAAGTTGCTCAGACAGAAACATGTCTAGCACTTGTTCTACGTCCTCTATGTTCTTATGGGCTAAAGTGAACCAACGCTTGACTGAGGTCTTCAACCTAACGAACAACTGTGGAAACGTTTCGAGACTCTCCTTTTTGGCTTCGCGAAACTGGCGCCTGTAATATTCAGCGTCACGCCTGAATCTTCTCAATAAGGTCTCCCTCACCACCTCAAAATCTTTCCCTTGCTCTACCGTCAGCCTAAGGTATGCATCACGGGCCTCCCCCTGCAATAGAGGTGCTAACCTTATCCCCCATACCTCTTTCGGCCACCCCTGGGTTTCGGCTACTCTCTCAAAGAGCTGAAGGTAAGATTCCACATCTTCCTTATCCTCTAACGGACGCATCTTGAGCGAGTAATGCTGACTAGACTCCGTAACTGACTTCTTTTCCGATGCTGCTAACTGTAATCCAAGCCGCGTCTCGGCCGCGACGAGCTCTTCTTTCCGTGCTTGTTCCGCGGCGGCTAGCTCCTCTCTCCGTGCTTGTTCCGCGGCAGCTAGCTTACGTTCGGTCAATGCTAAGTCATCCCGCCTAGCTTGCTCTGCGGCCTCACGGTCCATCTGGAGCCGTCTCTCGGCTGCCTCGCGGTCCATCTGGAGCCGTCTCTCGGCTGCCTCGCGGTCCATCTGGAGCCGTCTCTCGGCTGCCTCGCGGTCCATCTGACGCTGCTTCTCTACTGCCTCGCGGTCCATCTGGAGCCGTCTCTCTACCGCCTCACGGTCCATCTGGAGCTGCCTCTCTAACGCCCTACGCTCTAGGTCACGTTCCCGTTTTTCTTCCTCTCTCCTAACTTCGGACAGGATGAACTGGGTTAGAGCTCCCCCACTAAGTCCTAGGCCCTCTCCTAGCACTTTATACTGCTCATATGGGTTTACCATCACCCCTAACCCCTCTTTACTTTCCTGATCCCTACTGGGTGTCAGTCCTGCTGCAGTGAGAGTACGGGTAAGGGTACTCACCACCGTTTCCTTCCGAGAGGGAGTGGCCAAAGTGGCTCCTCTCTCTCCTGGACCCTCATCCCCTGCACCACCACCCTCGGACTCAGGGTCGTGCCCCGACGTGGCACGGGTGGCCCTGGTATCCCGTTTAGGGGGCATCCTGGTGTGGGTGTCACGGAGGCAGCGACGACAACTGCTCCCCAGCAGGACCCCTGACAAAGAAAAAACAAAACAAATAAATACACAGAATACAAACAACGAATAAGGACTAGACAGTGACAAGAGCCGAAGGGTCCTCACCACTCGGTACCTGAGTAATGAGAGGCAACCACTCATGCCACCCCTCGTCTATGCGCACTGCACTCTCTGGCCGTGGCCCCCTGGCGCAATACGCCCCCACTCCCGCCAACCGCCCGCTAAATCTTACTCGTACCACAACACGAACACACGGTCACTGGCGCACAAAAATACCCTAATCTACCTAACCTGTTACCTCCCCCTAATCCTTATCCCACCGCTGCCACCAAATATGTCACGACACGCCTGACGGAGTCAGGGCGCCGTGGACAATATGAGTGCAGACACTCGAGAAAACCCACCCACTCTAAATAAATAACGCAACGCCAGTGATAAACAACAAACCAATCCTTTATTACCTACCCTTACTCTAACTCCCACCCCGACCCACTAACGCCCCACACACTCACACATACCCACACATGCACTCATAACGTATTAACACTTAAAAAAGATTAACATATAAAAAAATGACTAACAAGTGAAAATGACTAACAGGTGAATATGACTAACAGGTGAATATGACTAACAGGTGATAATGACTAACAGGTGATAATGACTAATATGTGAATATGACTAACAGGTGATAATGACTAATATGTGAATATGACTAACAGGTGATAATGACTAATATGTGAATATGACTAACAGGTGATAATGACTAATATGTGAATATGACTAACAGGTGATAATGACTAATATGTGAATATGACTAACAGGTGATAATGACTAATATGGCCAACGGCTATACAAGGCGGGTAACTTTGTCTCTGTACAGTGTCCTCTGTCCCACACTAGACAGGGTGGCTCATAACGTACGAGTACTACCCCTGCACCACAGAGCACCGTAGCCGCGCTTGCCCACGCACGCCTGTGACCGACGCTCAGAACGTAGAATCAGCCTGCTGTAGCCCAACGTGCTTGTCCAACAGGACCGGCTAGCGAAGGCGTTCCGACTCCCGATGATGCGTCACCGTTGGTCGTGGATGATGAGATCGAAGAACGAAATCTTCGAAGCCAATGATCGAAGCCAGTGCACTGGAAAAGGGCGCATTGTCAGTCAAAGTGCCAACACAGTTAATTCTGGCCTATTTGACACGCACCTACTCACAAACCACGTGAGTTGTGTCTCGTCTCACCCTAATACCTGCCTTGGCCATATTAAATATACAATCATGGATATGAAAGCTTCCTATGTACACTCAACATTCACCAGGTCTGCACTATTCTATTACACTAGCATTAAGCTAGCACAACCACTTTTGTATAATAACATTGCCACTGCTAAAACCAACATTATCAAAATATCCAGATGTACATACAAAGATATGAAATAATCACCAGCAACCACCCAACGTGACAATCTTATTACATTACATCTAGGACTTAATACCAATATATATTTGAAAGGATACCCACTTTAATTCATTTTACAACATGGCCCTTTAAATATACTCACTCGGCGACAGCCGAACATAAACTAAATCCGACACCCACCACATTACAACCCAACCTAAAAAACATGGTTAAAGACTCAATTAAAACATCACTAAAAAACTAGACGAACATACCCTTCCGCCCCTATATACACATTCACACACCCGAGAGCACAGCAGCTAACTGAGGAAAATGGCATGAATAATTTACCTGTCACTGGTGAGTCCTCCGGCAGGACGAGACAAAACAAGACGAAGACGAACCGGAGGGGTCTTCTGGTGAGTAGCAGCCGTGGTCACAAGTCTCTCGGGACACCCACACCCAGGAACACTGGCCGTGGTCTTGCAGGGAGGGTAAAAGAACCCTCACACAGCTTGTCAAGGGCTCCAAACGAGGCCGCACCCTGACCCAGACTCTCACTTCGCTGGCTAACTCCGCTGACTGACTAATATCCTACTGCTACCTCGCAGGTTAACTTTGCTTCTGAACACTGTTCGGTTTAAAGCTACTTGGCTAAAGCGTGCAACCGCTGTACTCGCTCACTGCTAAGCTTACTGCACGGGCTTTACGATTACGCTCACACTACGTTTATTAACTTCCCTAAACTAAGGCTATGTACAGAATTCGGCGATCTACATTTATTAACAACAAAACGACTTGGCGAAAAAAATAAAACAACATGTCACATCCGTTACGTGACAAACAGCCCGGACAAACATGTAATATACATGTTTATCGGGCCTGTTAACTCATTCGAGACGTGCCGCCTACGGATACGCGGCGGTTCGCCGCGTATCCGTAGGTGGCACGTCTCGAATGAGTTAACCCTTTCAAGGTCAGTTGACGCAGATTGCGTTTCCGCGTACTTTGTTAATCCGAGACCAAAATGACATCTAGTTTTCCCAGGAACATGGTTTCAAAGTGGTGTCAGCAAGAGGCATAGATTCTCATGAGCCCCCGCAACTGCGGGGGCTCATGAGGATCTATACCTCTTGCAGTTGGGTGGTGCTGAGATTTGTTTCGGTACTGAACGGGGTAATACACTGTTTTAGTGGAGGTAAGTGTAGACAAATCCTAATTTCTGATTTCGATGCAACAGCTGTGGTGTCACAGGACAATGGTGTATGCACGGATCATGATCTCGCGCGTCGCTTGTCCACACAGGGTGCCAAAAGTACTTTGTACAGAAAGGCTAATAGACGCTATATAAGGCAAATGTTTTGCTTCTGCTCTGCGAGTGCCACCTTTGGTGCAATTTCGACCTTTGAAACCTCAGTACACAGGTCTGTAGCCGGAAACTCGGTGCATGTGGTAAAATCTATGTCTGCAAAGGCTATTGAGGTTTCAGAAGGATAATCTGTCATCGCACTCTGTGAAGCAAGTCACTTTTTGGTGTCTCAGTAAATGCGTCTGGCCCCTGGATCTCGGTGCATGCACGGATCAAGGTCTGGTGTGCCTCTTGTCCACACTGGGTGCTAACGTACTTTGTCCGGAAAGGCTTCTAGAGGCTGTATAAGGGAAATCCTTTTCTACTGCTCTGTGACGGGAGCCTGTAGTGCAAGTTGGACTCTTGGTGTCTCAGTACAATGGCGGTCTGACCCTAGAAACTTGCCAAGGTGCATTCACGAACAAAGAGTCTAGGGTGTCTCTTTTTCACGCTGTGCGCCAAAGTATATGTCTGCAAAGGCTATATATAGAGGTTTTAGTGGATTATCTGTCATCACGCTCTGTGACGGGCGCCTTTGGCGCAAAGTCACGTTTGGTGTCCGGCGTCTCAGTACATGCCGAGCCTAGCGATCCCAGAAGCTCGTTGCATGCAATCTCACTATTGTCCATCTGTAAAACCTGAAATACACGCTGTGTGGCTTTCTGTACGTTGGAAACATGTTTTGAAATGGATCTTAGCGACACAGAAATATTAGAAAATTGAGTAAATCCGGCAGAATGACCCACGTCTCTATTGAGGCCCTAAAGGTCAACGCTGGTGTCCAATCCAAGGGAAACAAACACCTTGCCTTCATCTAAAGATGCACATAGTTACTGCGCTTGTTAACAATGCAGAGACGATTCTTGCGCGCAGTACGATTGGTGCCGGTAAGGTTTCATTCGTTTTACCAAACTGATAATTAGTAAGGTTACGTTTACAACGAACGAACCACAACAACTAACGAGAGTGAAGTTTCGGCAGATAACAAGTTTGACCCATAAGCATAAACAACACTCCAAGCACCACCAAGCGGCGAAGACTCGGGCTCATGAAGATCTAGGCCTCTTGGAGGTGCTTGGGTTGTTGTCTATGCTTATCTCATTCTTTCCCAACACCGAAATCCTTAAATTTTGCCGTTGTCCTCTGAAGATTGCATTGCAGTGCAGGACACAGATCGACCATGATAGTTCAAGGGTGATGCCAGAATAGCTTGGCGCCCATAGGCGCCAAGCTATTCTGGCATCACCCTTGAACTATCATGGTCGATCCTTATCTTGCTGTGGTGTGTCTGGGGTAGAATGAGTTATGGTAGACACTGTTTAACCGCTGTGATTTCGCTCTCGTGCGCTGTTGGGACTCGTTCGTTTCAAACATAACCTCGCTAATGTGAAATACAATTTAATAACTGTGAAAAAACCGATTTGCCTTAGTTATTCCGAAGTTGCTGTTGACATTGTTGTTGTTGTTAACCTTATTGTTTTTGTCTCTGCATTTCTTGCCCTTGACAATCATTAATGTAGTCTGGACTTACTCAGGTCATCCATCCATCCATCCATCCATCCATCCATCCATCCATCCATCCATCCATCCATCCATCCATCCATCCATCCATCCATCCATCCATCCATCCATCCATCCATCTATCCATCCATCCATCCATCCATCCAACACTTGAACAATTAAGAAAACGTATGACATGTATGAGTGGAATCGCGTCATTGGGATTCGTTATTGTTTGTTTGCTTGTTTGTTTGTTTGGTTGGTTGGCTGTTTTTTTTTGTTAGTTTGTGTGTATGTATGTATGCAGAGAACAGAGAGGAATGGAGGGAGCTGGTTGCCAAGTCATCAGTGGTGCCCCAACGGTCGGCAAAACTACAGGATATAGATAGATAGATAGATAGATAGATAGATGTGTGTCTGTTTGTTTGTGTGTGTGTGTGTGTGTGTGTGTGTGTGTGTGTGTGTGTGTGTGTGTGTGTGTGTGTGTGTGTGTGTGGTTTGACTTGTTTGTTACTTTGTTGCTTTTTTGGGGTGGGGTGGGGGGAGCGGATTCGCGTTCACTCCAGAGATTCCTTTAAAGAAGTACCCAACAGAGAAAGAAACACGCTTAGAAAAGACAATTACAACACAATTTATTAATATTTCGAGTAAATGCCCTTTTTCAAAATAGACAAACAAATAGAGAGATCAGTCGCTACTTATCTTCGTTTATCGCAGAAGGAATGTCTTCTGCGATACTCCTTCTGCAATAAAAGAAGATAAGTATTAAGAAATTAATAAATTGTGTTTTAAATGTCTTTTCTAAGCGTGTTTCTTCTCCTTTGGGTACGTCTTTGCATTTTACACGCTTGGCAGTCACCTTTATGGTCTGGATTGAGAGATTCCTTTAGAATGAGTAATATTTTGTTTCACAATTATTCTGGTTCTTAATCGCTCCAGTTACAAGCACCCTTCTGTAAGTTCGAAAACACGTTAAAGCGACCTGCTCCAGGGCGGGCTTTGATTTCTACAATTCGCCCATGCAACGGACCGGATTGAGACTGTCTTGCGTTAACTCAGACTTTTCTACCCTTCTTTCACAATCCATGTAAGTAGTCATACGTAGCATTCTACTGCTTCGTCGGGGGAACTCTCCTGCATAGCAAATTAAAAAAGAGCAGAAAGGTATTTCGTTCCCCGCGAAGGCAGCCCAAATTTCCCCTTGTAGGACAATCACACTGTAACAAAATATTCATGCATATCTCTTGATTAGGGGAGGTGCCCCGTTTATGAAACAGTGCCTATTATGAAACACCTAGCTCCCGTCGAAACGGAATAACTCCCCAAAATGGAAAACTACACATTAAAACATATCCTGGGAGCCGTGCACCCTGGAACACCTCTACCCCCCTAAATTTGCTTCTGAATATGTACATAAACCTGTGTCGATAATTCTAGCTTTTATCAAGTTTTACTTCTGAGATGGAAAAACTAAATACAGTAGCTTTTATTCCCCCATACATAAAATATTTTCAACACACTTGCTGACCATGCATGCTCTTTGACCTTTGGAAGGAGCCAATAAAATTAATACGGATGGACAGTGTAACCCCTAGCAAAACATTTCTACTGGGGTCTTGCTGCATAGTTCACATACGAAGTACCTGTAATAGCAACAACCTAAAATAAAAAGCCTTCTTACACCCCGTGACCTTTGACCTTAACGAAAGGTTAACTTAGTAGAGAAGCAAACAAAAGTTGTATGATGAGTTTTCTCTTTGGCAAGTTAGGAAATGGGATTATAATTAGTTTCTTTAAAAAATTGCCCGTTTATTGACTTTGTAACCTTGACCTTTCATAGAGGTCAGCGCAAGTGACAATCAAAGCTATTGTCAAATAGTATCCCTGTGCCAAATTAGAAGTCTGTGGCTCTGATGGTCTCTCAGAAATTAAAAATGATAACATCTGTGACAATTGGATATACAAGAGATGATGGATGGATGGGCTAATAGTGGACCAGTGGCGGATGACCCATTACATTTTTCTCACTTTCAATGTTAAATGAGCCTATGATGTGTGCTTACCATCTCTCATGCCTTAATTCTCCAACAAAATGTAAGTGAAACTTGTAAAAAGGACATATAATAGGAGACCTAGTGTTTCTTATTAGGCACATGGTGCCTAATATGAAACAATTGTCTTTTTTTTTTCAAACTGGAACTGCTTCTACGTCGATTCGAGTTTGAATTTGGCTTTGTCCTAAGATGCATCTGTATAATCTCTATCAAACCCTGGTTTTGGACTGATTCTACCTTTCTTTGGACGGTCGCGCGAGACGTTTTTGCTTAAGTGTTTCATACATGGGTCCCCTCCCCTACATATAGCTATCAATATTTGTGTTTAGGTCTGTGATCTTGGATGTCATGGCCTAGACCACCCCCCCCCCCCAAACACACACACACATGCACTCAAAATCAGAGCTAAAGTGGATGTATTACTACTATAGAACTACAGAGAATACAGATGATCGTCTTGGTCTATACCTGCGTATTTCTCTGTGGGCTGGCGATTGGGTGCCTGATAGGCGGGGGCAGGGGATCTAACTGTTTGTCTGTCCAGCGCTGAGTAATTCCCCTTGGTTTGTGTACTATAGAACGTGCACACGTTTTCATTTTACTTTTGGAACAGTTGTTGGAATGCACAATTTCCCAGAACACGTACTTTTTGCGGACGAACTTCTGAGATAGACCCACTCGGGGAGTACGCCACAAGTACACTTCTATTGAAATGAGATGCGAAGCATCTCATTTCAATAGAAGTGTACTTGTGGGGATCAAAGCGTCTCATTGGAAACGAGTGTACTTGTGCAGTACTCCTTGACTGAGTCTATCTAGGGAGTACACCCGCAAACGGAACGGGAAAAATGAATGGGCAAGAACAAGTGTGTTATACTACATACAAACCATATAAGTGAGGAAAGCGCCAGTCAGTACAGTAAAAATATCAAAGTGAATTATATTGCTCAGGGCTAAACAAAAACAATTTGTATTGTATTGTATTATAATGTATTGTATTGTATTGTAAAAAAAAAAAATCACCCAACAATGAAATATGCTTTGAAACACACTGCCGTGTTCTACTTGTCCTTTCCGAGCGTGTTTCTGTCATTGTTAGGTATTTCATTGCGTTTTACACGCTGGGCAGACACCCTCTGGGCTCGTATTCAGTTTTGACAATAAAGGCATTCTCTGTTGTCATCTTTCGTCGTTGTCCGTGCCTTGAAACAATACACGTATCCGAACCAACCGTGGTTCTCTGCTGCATAATCTTGTGTGACCGAGGCAGGCGGCCATTAAAATGGCCCACAAGAGTCATAGATCCTCATGAGCCCCCGCAGATGCGGAGACTCATGAGGATCTATGCCTCTTGCATAAGAGTTTTTTTTTAGCCGCACTCCTGCTCTGGTGGTATAGAGCTTTACACACGCTTTCAAACCTGCAGATTACAAATACTTATCACCGCAATAGGATTATATATTCTAGGCAAAACCGCCAACAATACTGCAAATTTGTCTCAGACTTATGAAATTCGGCAGGCAAGTACAGTTTTTAATGCAGTTTCGTTTGGCACCATTCAGTTTTCTGTGACCGTTAAAAAAGGGGTAATAACTCTTACAGGCACTTTTAAGCTTTATAGAGATTGGAGCACTGTCCGTATTTTATGGAATAAAAATGTGTTTTGCTAGTTTGGATGACACAGTGACTGCATGTAAAGTATACACACGTTATGGTACATCAGTTAGCGACAGTTATTAAAGTAATACCGTTTTTGACGACAGGTGTTTTCTCTGAGAATGTTTCAACCACATAATTTAAAGTTTGCGTCGTGATAGTCGATGGTAAAACCCGATTAAACATATACAAACGGAATGGCCTCTAAAAAAGGTGAAGATCGCGAGAGGTCAATTACAATGTGACACATAACCATATACTTTATCGAAACGTGCCTGAATTTTGATTGTTATGGCAAATGGTAAGGTCTAACTAGATGTATAGTAAGTTGAATACCTTACCTCTCTCTATGTAGGCCTACACATTTAATTGGCCTTTGCCAAAGCATTAATGTTAAAAAAAGGTCAGAAAATGTAGTAAATAACATTTTGGCAAAACGCAACTTTCACTGACCTACTTTTCGACACCCTAGAGCCAAAGGTCACGCATACATTGTTGCTGACAATACTATTACATGAATCAACTCATGGATGACCTTTGTTACCCTCTTTTATCGCTTAGGGGGTGAAGGGAGTATATTGGATTCACAGTGTCTAAATGTTTGGGATTACATTTCTTTTCTTTTCTTTTCTTGTCAAGGTAATATTTTCTGAAAACATGAGATTGATTCAGCCCAAACTTAAACTGACCAGGGCCGGATCCGTGGAGGGGAGGGGGTGGGGGTGGGGGGTGGGGGTGGGGGTGGGGAGCTTTGGTTCTACAGCATCCCCCCCCCCTTCGGCTTAAAAAAAACCCCAGACAAATAAACCACCACCACAACAACAATAACAAAAACATTCACTGCCAGTCCACAACATAGTCCGGGAAGGAGTGTGTGTGTGTGTGTGTGGGGGGGGGTGCTTTAATGTTATTGCAGCACCCCTACCCCCCTCCTCTTTCCACCGTCACAATTGCAACAGTGTGCAGTTTTTACATTGTCATTGAGCACACCCCTTTGAAAACTGATTGATCCGGCGCTGCTGACGATAGTCCTTGGTCAACTAGTGTGTCAGTTGAACAGATAAAGTCGCTATCACTAAAGTCAAGGTCACAGTGGCCATAGTTGCTTTTCTCTCCGTTATGTAAGTTCTCAGAAACTACTCAAATGGTTTATTTTAAATGTTGTATGTTGATAGAGTATAATACGACACAATATTGTATGCAAACAATTTGCCACGACCTTCCTGGTTGAAGGTAATGGCCGCAGCGGCAATGTTTCCTTTCGCGTGGTATGTGGCCCTCCAATATCTCATAATCAGTTGCACGGGTTTGCCTCAAACTTTAGCTGAAAAGAGTCAATGTATTAACGGAAGTGTCACAGACAAGAATCAAGTCGAGGTCAAGGTAGCAATATTTGTAGTGGTCTTTGTATTTGACATATGTGAAACGGCCAAGACTGTTTGTTTCAAATGTTTTGTATTGATATAAATATTAAACAGAACGTGTTTTACTCTTGAATGACGTCACTAACATGAAAGTCAAGGCCGTAGTGGACATGTCTTTGTTAAAAGTCATGCATTCTTGTCCAGGCAATATATCTGAAATTGGCTTGGCTTTGGCTTGACTTCGCGAACGAATATTTTATAGGAGTTGCCCACGACGTCTGCAGGCTTGTTCGTGGCTGCGGAGGCCAATCCGAGACAGGCAGGTTCGACCGCAGTGGCTGCAGGGGAAGGTCTGGTCAGGGTTCTGAGCTGCGGCATCTCTGTTTTTTCTCCTGAGCCGCTAGGTCTTTTCTAGACGGCAATTTCAAAATGTAAATTGTTGTGTCAACGAAATGATGCAAAGTAGTTGGTGAGTCACACTATACTCAGAGACAAACAACAACAACAACAACAACAAAAACAAACAATCAAAAAAACAACAACAAACAAAAAAACAACAACAAACAAACAAACAAAAAAACCCCGCGAAAATAGTAGAGAAGTCTCTTTACGATTTAATTAATTAAAAAACAACAAGCATCACAGACGTGTGCATCTTAACGTCTTTCTGATACAAAATGGCGTCATTCTACCAACATTCAGATGACAAACACTGTCAGTAACGTGTATGACCACCCAGGCCAGAGCGTTGATCACAGCTCTGCTTCTCCGCCACATGGACCTCACAAGACTCTTTATTTGTGGTTGCGGTATCTTGTGCCAGACGCGGCCAATGGCGCCACTTAGCTGGGCAGCAGTTTGAGGTCTCGGCGCCAACTTGTTGAGCTTCCTCTGCAGAGCATCCCAAAAATGTTCAGTTGGGTTAAGGTCAGGTGAGCGAGCTGGATGGGACACGAGATTGATGTTGTTATGTTGAAGGAAGGCTTGTGTGACACGAGCCGTGTGTGGCCGTGCATTATCTTGCTGGTATAGGTGGTTTGGGTGACGCTGGAAGAACGGCACCACATGAGGTCTCAGCACTTTTTTGATGTACCGGTCAGCATTGACGCCATTTCCTGGTCCTCGGCCGACATTTTGGAAGATCACAGGTCCTATTTACTGGTTAACCCCGATTGCACCCCAAATCATCACGCTTTCACCCCCCCCCCCCAACCCCCCACCCCGATCTGTTCCGCTGCAAGATGTTAGCAGCTCGAAACCGCTGTCCATGTCTTCGCCAGATCCTGATTCGGCCATCAGACGGATCAATGCAGAACCAGGGTGTTTCTGGCCGTGTTGGCCGTCATATGCTGACGTCGGATAATACGGTCTTATGCTGCTGTTGTTGCCTTCGTTCTGCCGCTCCTCGGACGATCATTAGTGGTGCTGGTTTTCTGGAAACGGCTCTGCAGGCGATAAATAGTGGAGACATCCAAGCCTAAAGCGATAGCGACCGGCTGTGGCGACTCTACAGCGTCCAGACATCCCAGTGCTTTTTTACGACCTTGGGCTGAGAGTCTTGGCATTTGGATTTAGCGGCAGATTTGGAATGTTTGAAACATTTTCTAGGCGGTGCATTTATGGCCTGAGTTCACTGAGCAGCGCGAGCTGATGTTCACATTTCTGCATGTGGTGCAAGTGGGTCACATGACGCATGCTGACCCCGTGCAGAGAACCCCCACCCGGGTCTGCCCTGGGGGACTTTGGTGGGGTTAACTACTTTTTAGTTCCCAGGCTCACCCTGGTCAGCCCCACAGGGTGGGTTTTCCTCTCTATTTTGGGGCATGTGTTTCTGTCTACCCTTGGTCCATTCACCTGTATTTTTTAAACTCTCACTACTGTCTGCGTTGCCTGTAGCTATTGATATTGGATGTGTGTTGCTAAATGGTCTTAGGTTTATTTAGCATCTTAGACCGGCTGGCGACATACATTCAATATTCCTTTTTTTGTTTGTTTCACAAGCAGTGCAGGCACGTCCTGAGAAAGTCTTGTTGCTGTCGGGACGTTAAGCAACCAACCCGTGCAGAGAAGGCTGACTCAGCGCTAATCGCGCAGTGCGGTGGGGGTAAAAAACGGCTAGTACTGCAAGAACTAAGCTTGCTGCACGTGCTGACAACATTCATTCCGATCTGTCATAACATTATTAACGTTTAATGGTTCCTTTCTTTTTCGCGTTTTTTATGCCTCATAGTTTATTTATTGCATGCGGGATGAGGGTTACAAGGGAAAGGGGCGGGTAGTGAGTGGGAGGGCGTGGGGGTGGGGTGGAGGGGTGGGGGGGGGGTGTGTGATGCATCTTGGAGGAGCACTTGTGGCTATTGTCCGAAAATCGAAACGACGGGAGCGAAAGTGTGATAATCTCGACAAAAATGTTCATCGTCATTCTCCATTCTTTCCTTAACTTCGAAAAGCGAAGAATCGGAAAGAAATGAAAAATGACGATGAAAACGTTTCGAGCAGTGGGGTATCCAGCCCCCCCCCCCCCCCTCAGATCTCAGATATTAACAATGCCAGAGGCAATGCCATTTTTTAAAATCTGTCGTTGCTACATCTACAACACAACAATTACATTGCATTAATACATGTATAGGACCAACGCCTATGGTGTGTTGGGGGAGTTGGAGCAATGGTAAGGAAAAAAAAAAAAGCAACAACACAGCAGCACTATACATACACAGCAGTAGAATGGGTACATTACTAAAAATGATATCTACGTATAGAAAGCAAAGCTTGAAGATAGTTATGGCTGCGAAGATAAATGTTTAAAAAGACTTTTCTTGAAACATGATACCGTTGGAGTGGTCTTCGTGTGGAATGGAAGCGAATTCCACAAAGTCTCCCCCGAGAATGCTAGACTGGTTTTAAATAAGTCTATTCTGGTTTTGGGTACTACATACAGGCTTTTTGTATCGCCATAGCGGGCCTGTGACCAGACTAGCAGCTGGGTTAGATATTCCGGAGTGTTGTCATTCCGAATCTTGAAAAGGAGAACACTTGTTGAATGCAAACTGATTCTTGAGAGAAAGAAGTCCCGCTTTGTGAATCTTATCATCCGTTGTCAAAGTAGGATCAGGTAAAATTAATTTCGCTGCTCGTCTGTGTAAGGAGTTCAGTCTTTTTAAATGTACCTCTCTGCCGCCACCCCACACCGTCGAAGCATAATTAATGTGGGACTGAATATGTGCATAATAAAATAAATTTCTGGTTTCAAAGTCAGTGAAGTGCTTCAGTTTTGACAGCATGAAAATGTTTCTTGAAACAGCTTTACACACTTTATGTGTGTGTGCCTGCCATTTGAGCTGAGAGAGAGAGAGAGAGAGAGAGAGAGAGAGAGGAGAGAGAGAGAGAGAGAGAGAGGAGAGAGAGAGAGAGAGAGAGAGAGAGAGAGAGGGAGAGAGAGAGAGAGAGAGAGAGAGAGAGAGAGAGAGAGAGAGAGAGAGAGAGAGAGAGAGAGAGAGAGAGAGAGAGAGCTAGAGGGCTAGAGGAAGAGAGAGAGAGAGAGAGAGAGAGAGAGAGAGAGAGAGAGAGAGAGAGAGAGAGAGAGAGATGATGATGATGATGAAACGTTTTTATTCAGGATAAAAAGTTTTAGGCATAGCAATGCCTATCTTCCAAACTGTCCTGCTACTCTACACATATAAAAATACATAAGACGATACAGCAAAAGATAAAATATATATAAGTACCCATACCCCCCCCCCCCCACCATCAGAAAGAAAAAAATAAAAAATAAAAAAATAAAATACAAAAAGAATTAAAACAATATATGTACGTGTATGAACCTGACATGTTAATGCAGACAGTCAAACTATTACATAATCTGCAGCAATCTGCTGTGCTGGAGCAACATACTAAACAGAAAAATAGGACATTCACATCGACAGCAAATATTTATGGACGCGAGCTCTGAAGATAGATAACTTTGAAATAGACTTTAAATGCGAGGTCAAGTTATTCCATGACTTAGCACCGGAAAATGATATGCTAGATTTGAAGATGTCGATTCTCGGTTTTGGGAGATGGAGTAAGCTGTTCCTCGTGTTCTCTCTATTCGTGTGGGAAAACAGCTCACGGAGATAGGGAGGGGCGGCATCGTTTAGAATTTTTTGCACAAGTAAGCATCTATTAAGTTCCAATTGTTTACTGAGTGGTAGAATATTAAGGGCCTTCAGTCTTTCATCAGTAGGGGACGAACCAGGAAGAATAAGCTTAATACCTCGCCGGTAAAGGGAATTAATTTTTTTCAAATGAATGTCTCCACAGCCGTCCCAGATATTGGAAGCATAATTACAATGTGTCTTGATGTGTGCGTTAAAAAATAGTTTTCGAGCATCAATGTCAACTATACGACTTAATTTGGATAATAAAAATAGATTCTTTGAAATAGTTTTACAGGCAGTTTCTATGTGCGGCTCCCAGCTGAGCTGTTCGTCGACTGTCACTCCTAACAAACGATGTTTTGACACTTGCTCTATGGGCAGAGAGAGAGAGAGAGAGAGAGAGAGAGAGAGAGAGAGAGAGAGAGAGAGAGAGAGAGAGAGAGAGAGAGAGAGAGAGAGAGAGAGAGAGAGAGAGAGAGAGAGAGAGAGAGAGAGAGAGAGAGAGAGGGAGAGAGAGAGAGAGAGAGGGAGGGAGGGAGGGACAGAGAGAGAGAGAGAGAGAGAGAGAGAGGGAGGGAGAGACACAGAGATAGAGAGAGAGAGAGAGAGAGAGAGAGAGAGAGAGAGAGAGAGAGAGAGAGAGAGAGAGAGGGAGGGAGGGAGGGAGGGAGGGAGGGAGGGAGGAGAGAGAGAGAGAGAGAGAGAGAGAGAGAGAGAGAGAGAGAGAGGAGAGAGAGAGAGAGAGAGAGAGAGAGAGAGAGAGAGAGAGAGAGAGAGAGAGAGAGAGAGAGAGAGAGAGAGAGAGAGAGAATGAATCAATAAATCTTTATTTTTCAACGGTGACGATGTCATTTTTCGTACCTGCCGTTGCTAATACTACGACCAACTAAGTACAAAATATACATAAAACAGGGACATCGAAGCACAGTGATACAAAATATACAGTCCACTAAAAACAAACACACTCATGCACGCACAAGCGCACACACACGCGCGCGCGCGTGTACACACACACACACACTTGCATACACACACACATACACACACGCGCACATACACTGATGGTTGTTAGAATATACACCTACACTCGCGTGTCTACGTATATAACTAGATATTGTTATTTGAGTGATGTCAGGTATCTATAAAGAATTGTCTTGAAACGAGATAACGTCGGAGTGGCTTTAAAGTGATGAGGGAGTGAGTTCCACAGTGTGGAACCCACAAATGACAAAGTGGATTTAAATATATCTATTCGGAGTTTTGGAACAATATATTCCCATAGCAGGAATCTGATTTTTAAACAGATCTATTAGACATTCTGGAGCGTTATGGTTCCACACTTTAAACATCAGTACCCCTTTGTTTAAATTTAAAGTGATTTTGAAGGGTAGCTTTATTGAGTTTTTTCCTCGGTTGTAATGTGCAGTTCGGGAAGAATTAATTTTGCCATTCTCCTATGTAAAGAATTTAGTCTTTTTAAGTGGACATCACTGCAACAATCCCACACCGTCGATGCGTAGTTTATATGTGACATAATATGTGCATTACTGAACAATTTTCTGGTTTCACTATCTGTGTAATACTTTAATTTCGATAACATAAAGACATTTCTAGAGACCGTTTTACATACATTGTCAATGTGCATCTACCACCTCAACTGATTATCAGTTGTGACCCCCAATAGACGATGTTCGGCTACCTGTTCTATGATGTCGTCGCCGAGTGACAGATTAAGCTTTAATGGTTTCAACTGATGCTTTTGGCGTGTTGCAATAATCATAGATTCTGTTTTAGTAGGATGCAGAATCATAGAGTTGACTCTACACCATGCTGCTATATCATCGAGATTTTGTTGAGGACCGTTTTCAACTACACTTATGTCTTTGTTGGCTGTGTGGATTGAGGTATCAGCGGCGAACATATCGCACTGTGTTGCTTCGTAGGTTAGACTTAGAGGTAGGCCATTGATGTAAATACAAAATAAAGAGGACCTAAGACTGACCCCTGCGGAACTCCGAGTTTAACGTTTTTAATTAGAAGAGTAGGCTCCATTAGCAATTACTTTCTGTTTCCTGTTTTCGAGGTATGATCTAAACAACGAAACGTTTCGAAGATAATGCTTACGTTTGGAAATCAATATTGTATGGTTCACTAAGCCGAAAGTCTTTTTAAAGTCAAGATAAATTACACCTGTCAGCTGCGAATTATGAAAGCCACGTGTCTGTTAATCTGCTCAGAGCCAAATGACATGAGTGCCGAGGGGGAAATCCTGACTGAGACGAGTGGAGCAACTTTCATGATTCTAAATAGTCGGTGTTTATGTATATGCCTTTCGAGGGGATTAGATAATACTGACAAGAGAGAAATGGGTCTATAGTTGTTAGAGTCAGTACGATCATTTGATTTTGGCAGTGGAACGACTTTTGCAACTTTGAGGTCTGTAGGGAATACATTGTGTTGAATACATAAGTTGTAAATATAAGTAAGGGTCTCTATGTTGAATGGTATGGACAATTTTAATATTTGTGGGCTGATATCATCGTGGCCAGAGGACTTCTTATTAGCTAGGTCACAAATCCGCAACAGACAGAAAATGTTCGTTGAATGTGTCGGCGGCGAGATTACTAAGGATGGGTTTTGACCTACTGCTATCGCCTAGGGTAATCGAATACAGTACCCGCCACATAGCTGACACTTCTTTGTTGTCCTTGACAGTGTTGCGGATAAAGTCCCTCCTCGCGGCGCGCACCATTGACCTCACACGGTTTCGCTGCTTTTTAAATTCATCAAAGTACTTTTCTCTTTTTAGTTTATTTTCGCACCAACATAAAATGCATTATTTCTTTTGTCAACCAAGGGGAAAGTATCTCATTCTTTACTCTTTTTGTTCTAATCGACGCATGTCTGTCTAATACTCCAAGGAATAAACTGTACCAAGTGGACAGCGCAATATTTTGATTATCTGTGAGAAGGACCTCGTCAAAAGGAGTGTTACTGAGATCATGTAGAAACGCATTTCGATTGAAATGTTTAAACGACCTGTAAATTGTTGTAGTATGACTATGTTTCTTTAATTTGGGGAGTTTTATAGACCAGCAACAAACCACGGGGCAGTGGTCACTAACACTAAGATCTGAAACACTAACATCGGTTACCGCCTGCAGTTTGTTTGTATAGACGTAGTCAATGAGCGTAGAGCTCGTGGCGGTAATTCTGGTGGGGGATTTAACTAGCTGTACTAGGCCAAATAAAGAAGAGAAATGAAATGAAATGAAAATTTATTGAAATGAAATGAAACTTAACTTCTCAAGAATAAATGATTAGGTACATAGGTCGGTTTTCAATCATGTCCTTGCACACACACACACACACACACACACACACACACACACACACACACACACACACACACACACACACACACACACACACACACACACACAAACACACACACACACACACACACACACACACACAAACACACACACGCACACACGCAAGCACTCACACAGACACTCGCGCGCACACACACACACACAAACACACACACAAACACACACACACAAACACACACACACACACACAAACATACACACACACACACACACAATGCCTGGAGAAAAAAAAGTACTTAACCCCATCCAAGTCTCCAGGGCAGACTCGGGTGGTGAAAAGTACAAAGTAATAATACAATTACAAGAAGAAAAAAATGTAAACAGAAATCAGTGTTTGCATGTATACATATGTGCATCGGATATTTACAAGAAATTACATGGTAAAAAAAAAAAAGTAAAAAGAGAATACACTGATATAGCTGTGGGGAGGAGGGGGGGGGGATAGGCACTTACAAGAATAGATTCAACAGGTCTACGCTATGTACGTATTAAAGGTTTAATACACCAACTTCAGAAACGAAAAGCCATAGTCACGTGGTTTACTCTTTACAGCATTTCAAGTATTCCTGAGATACTTCAGCAGTTGGGTTTTAATGTTCTAACCGATGGCGCTGCTCTAATATCTGCCGGAACAGAATTCCATAATTTGTCCCCAGAATGGACAAAGGCATAGGACTTGTAAATATCCAAGCGGGGCATTGGTACTAGCAGATAGACAGACAGACAGACAAACAGAGAGAGAGAGAGAGAGAGAGAGAGAGAGAGAGAGAGAGAGAGAGAGAGAGAGAGAGAGAGAGAGAGAGAGAGAGAGAGAGAGAGAGAGAGAGAGAGAGAGAGAGAGAGAGAGAGAGAGAGAGAGAGAGAGAGAGAGAGAGAGAGAGAGAGAGAGAGAGAGAGAGAGAGAGAGAGAGAAACAACAACAACGATCAATGAACCTGTATTTTGCAACGGTAAAAGCACTTGGTTACAAAACCAATTTTCAAACTTGCCGTTGCTACAACTAATAATGGGTAGACCATCGTAACCGATGATGTCGTCATTGTGCATGATTTTTATTTGTGGGTGCGGGTGTGGCTTGCCAAGCCAATCCTGGAGCCGCAATTGCGAGGGCAATGGGGGCACTGGAATGTAGCTGCGGGGAGAGTCGACGCTGTCTTTCTGCGAGCTCTGGCACTGGTGATCCGTTCGCGCCGACTGTGTTCAAAGAGCGTGCAGGCTTTCCTGGTGGCGGCACGCCAGCCGGATCTGTCTTGTGCTTGTGCTTCAAGTTCCTTTACCGGGAAGACGCAGTGCTTGAGGCTGTCTCTTATGCAGTCTTTGAAGCGTTTCTTTGGCCGTCCTTGCTTCCTGTGGCCTTTTGAGAGTGCACCATACAGGAGTTGGCGTGGCATGCGAGAATCATCCATGCGTATGACATGACCTGTCCAGCGGAGTTGTGTCTTTAAGATCAAGGCTTCAACACTCACTAAGCCAGCATTGTCCAGGACTTCCAGGTTTGTCACCTTGTCTTGCCATTTGATGCCCATGAGTGAGCGCAGGGATCTCATGTGGAAATGTTCAAGCTGCTTGAGGTGCTTTCTGTACAGCGTCCATGACTCACAGCCGTAGAGGAGGCTGGGGAGAACTACTGCCTCGTAGACGTAGACTTTGATCTTGGTGGAAAGCTTGACGTTGTTGTTATTCAACACACGAGTGCGCAGGCGACCCAGGGCTTTGCTGGCTTTGCTGATGCGAGCTGCGATTTCCTTGTCGATAGTACCGTCAGAAGAGATGATGCTTCCAAGGTACCTGAACTGGTCGACAGTCTTCAGCTCGGTGCCTTCGATGTACACTTTGGGTGCGGAAGGGGGGGGGGGGCTCTTGTGCCTGGGGCCGGTTGGTGCAGGACCTCGGTCTTGCTGAGACTGATGGTGAGGCCAAACAGTCGAGAGGCTTCCGAGAACCTGCTGACGATGGTCTGGAGGTCAGACTCCGTGTGCACCATCAGCGCACAGTCATCGGCAAACAGCGCCACAAGGATCAGTCTCTCGATGGTCTTGGTCCTGGCGTTCAGTCGACGGAGGTCGAAGAGAGAGCCGTCTAGTCTGTACTTCAGGTACACTCCCTTCTCAAGGTCGCGTACTGCATGGGTCAGGACACACGTGAAGAACAGGTTGAACATCACGGGGGCAAGAACACAACCTTGTTTCACACCGTTGGAAATATCGAAGGGTGCGGATGTGTCGCCGTTTGACTGGACAACTCCTACCATTCCATCATGGAAGAGGCGGATGATGTTGGTGAACTTCCTGGGGCAGCCGAGCTTTGCGAGGATGACCCAAAGCGCTTCTCTGTTTACGGTGTCGAATGCTTTGGTCAGATCTATGAAGACAGCGTAGAGGTCCATGTGCTGCTCTATGCATTTCTCCTGGACCTGTCTCACAGAGAAGACCATGTCGACTGTGCTGCGGCCGGGTCTGAAGCCGCATTGAGCCTCTGGGAGTGCTTCCTCAGATACAGAGCTGATCAGGCGGTTGAGGATGACTCTCGCAAGGATCTTGCCAGCAATGGACAAGAGTGAAATCCCTCGGTAATTGGCACAGTCTGCTTTGCTGCCCTTGTTCTTGAACAGGGAGACGATTGTAGCATCTCTAAATTCCTGTGGCATGTTCTCCTCTGCCCAGATGCATGTCAGAATGTTGAGGAAGGCATCAAGGGGCTCAGGTCCAGCTGCCTTGAAGAGCTCTGCGGGGATGCCATCCATGCCTGCAGCATTGCCGGAGCTAGTCTGGTTGATCGCTTTCTTGACCTCGTCCAGGGTTGGCGGGATGTCTCTGGTCATCCAGTGTCGGCTTCTGGGGAATCATATCCAGGGCCGCGGGATCGACAGTGGAAGGTAGGTTCAGCAGATTTGAGAAGTGTTTTCTCCAGCGCTCAGTGATGCTGCCTTTGTCCTTTAGCAAGGTGAAGCCGTCGGCGGGAAAGAGAGGGGTTGTGCTGGGTCTGGCAGGGCCGTAGACAGCTTTCATAGCGCTGAAAAACTCCTTGGAGTTGCTGGATTCAGCGAAGTGTTCAAGTTTTTTTTGCTTTGCCGTCCCACCAGGTGTCCTGCATGTTGCGGAGCTCTCTCTGGGCTTTTCTCTGGAGGTGTTTGAAGCGGTCTTTCTTGGACAAGGAGTTGATGTCGTTCTGCTACTCGATGAAGGCACTGCGCTTTTGCTCCAGTAGCTTGTTGATCTCTTCATTGTTCTCATCAAACCAATCCTGGTGTACTCTCTGCTTGGGTCCAAGCACGTCTTTGGCAGACTCCGTCACCATCCCCTTGAACTGGTTCCACATTTCAGTTGGGTTGCCAGTCAACGGTCCATGGGCAGTTAGCAGGTCATCAAGGTGGGACTGGAAGTTTTCCTTGACGTCCGGGCACTTCAGCTTGGCCAGGTTGAATGAAGGTCGGATGTGCTTCGGCCTCTTCCTGTGTACTGGTGCAATGTGCAGGTTGGGAACAGACCGCACCAGCCGATGGTCGGTCCAGCACTCGGCTCCTCTCATGGCTCTGGTGATTCTGACATCACGAGTATCCCGCTGGCGGACAATGACATAGTCTATGAGATGCCACTGCTTGGACCTGGGATGCATCCATGTTGTCTTGTACTTACTAGCCAGCCTGAAGAGGGTGTTGGTGATGGCGAGTCCATTCCCAGCGCACAATGTCAGCAGCAGCAGGCCATTGCTGTTCATCTTGCCCAGCCCGTGTGGGCCCATCACTCCTTCCCAGCATTCACATTCACGCCCAACTCGAGCATTGAAGTCACCAAGCACGATGAGTTTGTCACTTGCAGGAGTGGACTTCAGGAGGGAGTCGAGGCTCTCATAGAACGCCTCCTTGTCGTCATCGGCGTTGGTTAGTGTCGGAGCATAGGCAGACCTGTCAACCCCTACACGGCACGGCTATGGGAGTAGTATTTGGGACAAGTGATAGTAGTTTTGGAGAGTCAAGAGTGGTTTCCGCGAGGGATGAAAAATCAAACAGTCGGGGGGGGGGGGGGGGGAGTTAGGCGGCGAACCTTCCTTACTTCTGAGCGCCGAAAAATTAAAAACAGTGGCGGGGGGGGGGGGGGGGGGGGGTAGGCAGCGAACCTTCCTTACTTCGGAGCGCCGAAAAATCAAGCTTTGGGGGTGGAAGGGGGGTGGGGTGGGGTGGTGGGGTGGAGGATTAAACGGAGATCGAGAAACGTGCAGCAGAACGCTACACTAAATTTTAATCTCCACGGTTTGGTCCGCTGACGATGACGAGTATCGGCAATTCAAAGCAAAACCACATCCTCGAAACACACATGACTAGACATAAAAATTCAATGACTTGTGTCGCTCCAGTGTGTACGGCCGGCCGATAAACAGGCCATTGCATCATATAGTGTGCCATGTCAAACACATCTTTACACATCGATTCCGGCTCCTTTCTTTTCAGCATGGTTCAGACCGTCGTTTATCTGACGCATTTTCTAAATAAAATGATGCACGCTGGGAAACCCGGAAGTTCGCTCCGCTCATTCTCATTGGCCCTAACCGCATGTTCTTACCGACTACAAACCGAAAACAACACAAAAAAGATTTTGGGGGTTTATTTTTTTTCTTCAGCGTAGAATTTCATCAATGACCGTAGTAGCGTAGTATTGGAAACGTTGGCTTAGGAAAATACGGCGAAAGCGTAGTGGTTGGCAGGTCTGCATAGACACTGATGATAGTGACATGTCGGGTGTGGGAGATGGGTAATCGTTCGCTGATGCCAGTGGGAAGAGAAGGCAGCTGTCGGAGGAGCGTAGTGCGGATGGCGAAGCCAACTTCGTGTATCCTGTCTTCGTTCTCAGCTTTGCCCTTCCAGAAAAAGGTGTACCCACCCTCAGGTTCACAGATCGAGCCTTCGTCAGCAAATCTGGTTTCGCTAAGAGCCGCAATGTCGATTTTATATCTCGCCAGCTCCCTGGCTATGAGGGCTGTTCTTCTGTGTGGTCTCTTCGTCTGATCTCTGTCCAACAGGGTTCGTACGTTCCACGTACCGAGAGTAAGTTTCTTTTTTTGTTTTTCTTTTCGACCGCATAAAAGGGTTAAACCGCCAGCCGCGGTAAGCTGACCGGTTTATGTAGGGCAGGCAATGTTTGGAACACCTTTACTAGTTCCCTCCCTTACTAGGGTGAGCAGTGCTGTCCTGAAGAGGGCTGCTCAGTCGCCTGGGATGCTGCCGAACTTCCCTGCTGCCCCTGGTACAGGGAAGAGCGACCACTGGTCCACAGACCGCCTATGTGCAGGTTCGGAGCTGCGACTCCCAGTAGTAACCTCTACCTGTCGTTTCGCCCGTTCCCCATCGCCGCAGGACTTCTGGAGGACGCAGAAGATAAAAGAAGATGAAGTAGCAGATTTGGTGAAGGTGAAGGTCCATGCACAAAACCTGCGCGTGAAGGAGATTTTGGTGGAGGAGCTGTTGCGCTGGAGCAACCCCACCCTCTCGGCCGCAGAAGACAGAGTCCAGTGGCACGATGAGACGTTACAACTGGTAGCTTCCTTGGCTGCAGTGGATGGCCATGTCTTCTTCTGTGCTCTGACCTGCCCTATGCACTCCACAGTGCACTGCTGACCCGCCCTCTTGGCCGTTGAACCCTTGATTGGGTTTCCTCCGCCCAGTCGGCCGATGACGACAGACTTTGCATGCTAGGATGAGCAAGTCCTGCCTCACCAAGGGTTTGAGACCCCCGGTTTCCCCTCACTTGTTTTAGCGAGCCAGTCGAAGCTGTTGCCCGTGGTGTGGCCGCTGCGCATGCTGCAGCTACGTGGAGCCATAAGTGAGAGTTGAGTGTCAAAGTGGGGACCTAAACTGGTGGACTACTCTCTAACCTTCGAGAGGCGACTTGTTCCCCCATTATAGGTGAAACCCCCTTCTTGAATACTCCAGACACCATAAATAAGCCTTCTGTAAAACCAGAAGAAGTTGCATTTTGTCCACCTGATGACCCAGGCACGATTAGGCGGAATCCCTATGGGTGTCACAGGTCAACATCCCGGTGCCTCCTAGCTCAGTTTCACATTATTTCATCTCATTTCTCTTTGTCACATTACCACGTGTACGTCTCTGTACGTCAGTGTTCCTCACATCAGTATTAGCAACCCTGCCGTGCAGTCGGTCACTGCCTATGATACAAACTGTACCCATGCACGATGTGCATGTGTGTTCACGCATCCCGCCTGAACACGAGGCGAACTTCTGTGGAATCCCCGCCCCTTTCTTTGGAGGGGTTACACTATTCTCATTTATACGCATCAGGAGCAGCCCTGAACACAGTCGACTCTTCCCCCAGCCTTACACGGCGGACGGCGACCCGTAGTCCCGGTGCGTCTCCGCTAGGAGCCCTGAACACAGTCGACTCCCAGCTAGGCCTGGCCTTCTCTTGGCAGCAGGGCTTTTAACTTCATTAATATTCACTCCTTAGACAATAGTTTGGACAGTATCCGTTTCTCTTTAATCATTTTCTCTTCAATAATCAGCTAGGTCCATAAGGTACTTCGAGACAAGCTTAATCTACAATCCATTCATACCAACACTGCATATAAACTTTTTGTACGTATTAGCGTCCCCCGTATGATAACAAACACACTCTTCCCTATTTTCACTATTTCATTACATAATCTGAACAACAGCCTCAATATCACCTAACGTCGGCACATCACTTGTCCTTATTAAAAAAATAAAAATAATTTCATATCATTTCATCACCTAACAAAAATAACAAACAAACAATATTCCCGACACCATCATAATACAAAACATAATAAAATAATCACATTTAAAACATCTTGGTGATTTGCTATATACAGTTTGTCATGTTCTCATTGCGTACTTTTTAATAACTTAGAGTTTCAGTGGTTATTAAGCAAGCAGTTTATTACAAATTATTCTCATAAATACTTCAAAGAAAAATAAAAGTTTCTTGTACAGTAACATTAAACAGTTTTTACCTAATATTCTACCTTTTTCTTTCATTTTAAAATTCAAAACCGCATCTCCACCAATATCACCGGGTCGTTTTAACCTAAATATCATTGCATGTGTGATAGTGAGCTCCAAAACCTGACAGACAAACTTTCAAGTAGCGCAGGGTCTTATGGCATGGAGATCAGTACGGATAAAAGCAAAGTGATGATCAACACCACAAGCGACAGCAGCAGCAACATTCACATGAACGGCCAGAAGCTAGAAGAGGTCAATAGCTTCAAGTACTTGGGAGCCACCCTGTCCAAAGACGGTAGGTGCATAGCAGAGATCCGTATCAGGATAGGTACAGCAACATCCGCAATGGCCAGGCTGGACAGGATATGGCGAAGTAACTCCATCAGCTTCACCATCAAGTACAGGCTTTACAAGTCCCTCGTAGTGTCTATTCTACTCTACGGCTGTGAGACTTGGACACTGCTTGCAGACTCAGAAAAGAAAATCCAGGCCTTTGAGAACAAGTGCCTGAGGAAGTTGCTCCGCATCTCGTACCGCGAGCACAAGACCAACGAATATGTACGGAGCATCGTCACTTCCCTGGTGGGCCCACATGAACCCCTTCTGGCAACCGTGAAACGGCGCAAGCTTGCTTGGTTTGGCCACGTGACCCGACACAACACCTTGTCCAAGACTATCCTCCAAGGCACTCTCGAAGGAAGTCGTCGGCGAGGTCGTCAGAGAAAGAGTTGGGTCGCAAACATAAAAGAATGGACCGAACTCGAGATGCCAGACTTGCTTGCCACCGCCCAAAATAGAACTCAGTGGAGAGCACTGTCTGTTGCTGCTGCCTTTCAGTCCCCCCAAC
>BTPG01000001.1:121673874-121691374 GCA_036245525.1 Semisulcospira habei | reverse complement strand
ATGTCTTGTCGGTGCAGCAGTCTCTCTTGGCTTGACTTCGCGAACGAAGATTTTATAGGAGTTGCCCACGACGTCTGCAGGCTTGTTCGTGGCTGCGGAGGCCAATCCGAGACAGGCAGGTTCGACCGCAGTGGCTGCAGGGGAAGGTATGGCCAGGGTTCTGAGCTGCGGCATCTCTGTTTTTTCTCCTGAGCCGCTTGTCCTTAAGGCTAGCTCTGCGAGAGTCCTCAAAGGAGACAGCTGCCTTGTAAATGGTGGAGCGCCAGGTGTCACGGTCCGCAGCAAGCGAAGACCACTGGTGGTGGTCGATTTGGCAGGCACTAAGTGACTTCTTGAGACAGTCTTTGTATCTCTTCTTTGGTGCCCCTCTGTCACGGTGTCCAGTAGCAAGCTCGCCGAACAGGGTGATCTTTGGTAGGCGATGATCCTCCATCCTGGAGACATGCCCCGCCCAGCGGAGCTGTGTCCGGTGCAGCAGTAGTACCCGCTAATGCAGTCATCATTTTCAGTACAATACCCGTACGACTGTACCTCTGGGTCTGCAAGAAAACGCACAAGTCCACTTTCATTTGGCAAATGCCAGTTCAATAAACTCCGGATATAACAAAACACCTGGGATCCATCTTTTTTTGTTGTTATAGCCGAAGTGTGTTATAAGCGAAGTAATTTACTTAGGAAAACTACCGTCGGGACCTTCGAAGAAGTGTTGCTATATCCGACTTGTGTTATACTCGACCTTGTTATAGGTGGAGTCGACTGTATGTCCATTTCTTGAGAAGCGCAAGATTATTATGGTATAACAATGAATACCTAGCTTTAAAACAAAAAAATGTAAATGGACATACTACTTAGTCTGTAGTTAATTTGTAAAACCCCAGCAAGTCCATTTTGGGGGGGAAAAGCAAGATTTTCACTGTGTAACAATGGAAAATCTCGCTTTCTCAAAGATGGACATAATGGCTTTTGCCAAAGCTGAATCCTAAGTGGATCAGAAACTGTGCGATATTCTATAATATATTCATCAGCTCAATGCCGAGTTTATGCCTCTTGCTAACAAAGACTGACCTCTTGTATCGACACGACTGTTATCAGGATGCTAGCCTACTCTTTCGCTTCGAAATAACAATGGCATCCCCGCTTACTAAACGACAAATGATGTCGGTGGAAATTAATGACTTTGGAAGTCAATGCGCAGCATTTTGTTTCTTTTTATTTTATTGTTTTTAACATGACTTGTTCATAACTTGTTGACTTTTCCAACTCCATTACCCCACCGATTAACATTGACTGCTGAGGATTCTGTTGTAGTTTTGCTGTGGTGCCTGGAATGTGTGTGTGCGTGTGTGTGTGTGTGTGTGTGTGTGTGTGTGTGTGTGTGTGTGTGTGTGTGTGTGCGTGCGTGCGTGCGTGTGTGTGTGTGTGTGTGTGGTGTGTGTGTGTGTGTGTGTGTGTGTGTGTGTGTGTGTGTGTGTGTGTGTGTGTGTGTATGTGTGTGTGTGCACAAAACCCCTATAATGGGTGACTTTCTTTACCATCCATATGGAAAATGTGTGTGTGTAAAATTCTGGGTGACCACGTCAGGCACCCATTTTTTTCTGAGGGTTGTTTCTGCATTATCTTTCATTCAAAAGTCAGAAAAAATATCAAAATAGGATGTCCCATTTTCGCAGGTTTACCTCATATTGTGTGTTTGCAACGCACTGGGCCTGTGTGTTACCACGGAAGTGAGTGTCTCTATGGATCAACTTGATACCTGATTGGTCGGCTGCGCAGTGACATGAACTGAGTTGTTTCCCCTTCTTATTGTCTTTCGTCCCGCCAGCCGTTGTTCCATTTACAGAGGTACAATTTTATGCAATATTTCTTAGTTAAGAGCACGCCCAAGTGTACTTCTTCAGCGCAGTTATTTAACTGAGATGCTCCCAATCCGATACAATTGCACAGTAGCCTATATGGACCCGTTTGGCCGATAAAACTGAGACGTCTGCTACGGCGGGTCGGCCGGCGTCTGTTGCTCAGTCAGTCTTGTAGTAAAACATAATAGAACCCCACGATTTTAACAAAAGCTTTCATCTTCAATGAAAGGAATTCGTTCAATAACACCATTACAAGGTCAATCTGTCACGCGATTGTGTTGCTTTTTTTTTCTGACATGTGTGATTGTGATCGAAAAGTAACTTGACACATGCATGCACTATATATTTAAACAAAATGGCACCAGATTTTAGTGTGTATTTCAATCCTCGTACGCAAAACTGCCTCGCGATTCGAAGAACAGACTTCCAGGAACAGGTTTTTCGGATTGTTTAACTGAAGTGTCGCTTTTTATTGTATTAACAGTTATTGTTCGTAGGTTTCATTTGACATGTTTGCAGCACTGTTTTGGCCACACTCAGCACTTTCTGCACACACCCAGCGCCAGATGGCACACACCCAGCGCCAGATGGCAGCAGGATGTCCAAACCCATCGGGATCTATGGAAGTGGACAAGCACGCCCTTTCCTGGCACATGACCAAGGCTCATGGCAAAATTAGTCAGCTGCAGCAGGATAGCCCAGCCTCTGCCGTAGAGGGTGCGTCTGGTAGGAAGGTGCATAGACGGCAGCGGAATGCCACCAATTACAAACTTTTAAGTGATTCTATGATCATCTTCATTTTATTGGCTCGCGTGCGAAGCAAAAGTGAGTTTATGTTCTGGGGCACTGGTCCGCTGTCCATGGTAAACTTTAACCGTGGCATTTTCTCGGAGGCTATTCAAACCACATTCGTCAAGCTTGGCCCAAGGATACTTTGTGGCAAGACCTTTGTAAACATACCAATTTGAGTGACCTCTCTGAAAGGGTCACGCGGGGTTGACAGATGTGTGAAAACTGCTTACATTTTCAGAAAACATGGATTTTGCTGCTGCAGAAGCCAGCCCTCGTCACCGAGGTCACACATATGTAAATCGGTCATACACGGGATTACTCTTTTTATTCTTGTGCAAGGCCCCTTAAACCAAAATTGGGCTGTTTCTGTCCTAATGCAGCTTTTTTTCTCTTTCTTTTTCCAGTTGGCAAATGGAGCCTGGGATGGACCTGAGACTGAGAGTGCAAGCACATCGCAATACAAGGATAGTGATGACGAGGAGTTTGTTCCTGGCTCGAGCTCACAGGATTCAGACGGTGTGTCGCCATCAATCTCTGGGATCTCTGACACGGACAGTATTGTATTGAATATGTGTTAGATTTCAAAGTGGCAGGTTCAGGATGGGCAGGTGTCAGCGAAGCAGGTACCAGCAAGGTGCAGTGTGCGTTAGGGGGTGAATTAGGGGGTGGCAATGACAATGTGGATCGGCAGAAGGAACACGACGTTGGGGTGGGGAAAGAGCGCTTACCGAAGAAACAGGTGTGCACGTCTTGCAGAGAGGGAAAGGAAAGTACAAATCGGACAAGAAACATGAATGCAAATTGTGTAGCAAGCTTGTCTTGAAAATGAGCATGCACTTACAAGATGTCCATGCAGATGAGGCAGACGTTGCTAAAATTTTGGTGATGAAAACATGGACAAAGCAAAGACGTCAAGCATGGATCAGACTACAAGATGAGGGTGATTACATGCATAACGTTGCCGTTCTTGAAAAGAAATCAGGATGTTTGATTCCTAAGTATCGCACCAAAACTAGTAAGGTAGCGACCTTCTCGCCTGTAGCCATTGCAAAGGGCTCTATCAAAAAAAAAGCTGATCTCTGTACACTCAAAACGTTGCTGTCAGACACCAGGAGGGTTTCAGTTCGCTGAGAGAGGTGAGGCGGCACGACGTGGGATGCTAATGCTTCCAATACCCTTAGACGTTGACTTTTCCTTCTATCATAAGGTATTAGCCAGACAGAGAGATGATGAGATAAGCCGTCTCATCAGAACTGACCCCTTGCTTCTTGAGTATGGAAAGAGATTATTTGATCGCAGGGACATTGAAGAACACACGGCTGGACAAATCAGCTCCATGATGTGAGAGTTAGGGAGACTATTAAAGATTCTTAGAGTGAGGTCAGAAATGAAAATCGCAAGTTTAAATGCTGTGATCAATTCAGCTAGTTTTGATCATGTTGTAGTGGCTGTAAAAGAGCTAGCAGAATTTGATGAGGACACACATCAGTTCACAAAAGGCAATTTCGCAATGTGCATAGGCCATGCTTTGAAAAAAATGTTCACAGATCAAACAGTTGCAGGCATCCAAACAACTTGGGCATGGTTCAGACGACAGGTGGCGACAGGAGCTCTCTGAGGCACAGCGGTTTGACTCTGTCTTCACCGGGGACTGGTACAATTGTGTGTCAGCTACAGCAGCCCAGTCGGTCGGGAAAATGACCATGAACAAACCCAAGCTGATCCCATCATGTGAAGATGTGAGGAAAGTCCAACAGCTTCTTGAGACAAGGATGGTTTCGGAAGATTATCCGACAGATGTTAAAGCAACTCTTTGCGCTGTATCACTTTTCAACCGAAAACGAGGGGGAGAGGTTCAGAGAATGAAGGTATCAGACTTCCAGAATGCTAAGATTGGTTCGATCACCAATCAAGATATCTTGAAAGGTCTCACAGAGGTTGAGAAGAAAATGGTGAATCATTTTCAGCGAGTGGAAATCAGAGGCAAGTTTAATAGGAGTGTTCCCATTTGCTGACGAAGAAGATAATGACAACTGTGGACGGAATACTTCAAATGAGGCAATCAGTGCCAGCTCTCGCTGGTTCCCAGTACATCTTTGCCACACCTTCTGGTCAGAGGCCTTACAGAGGCCATGATGTTTTGAAGGAACATGCGCTACAAACACGTGTCAAACCCAGCCATGTTCACATTTACTCAGTTACGGAAGCAGGTTGCAACTTTGGCTCAGTCAATGGCCATCTCGGAGTTAGACCAGGAATAGCTGGCAGACATCCTTGCTCATGATATTCGGACACATCGCCATATCTACAGCCAACCTCAAGACGTCCTTCAAAAGGCAAAAGTGGCAAAGATTCTTCTGTCAGTTAACAACGGGATGACAGATTTTGAGAGTTGCATTAGAGCTGAACTGGGCGATGATGAAGAGATTGACTTTGACAATGAAGGCACATCAGAAACTCACAGAGAGGTCTCGGGGGAAACAGCACCAGCGGCGCCATTTTGCTATTTTCGCACCAGACCGGTCGCTCGGACCGGTCATGTGCACCAGAACTGCGCGCGCAGGTTGGCTCCTGCACTTGTAGTGTGGTCTCGTACGTTCACGCGGAAGATTGTGATCGCAGTCGAAAAAAAGGTTCGTTTGCGGTTTTAACTTTTAGCCGCGCCTTTTACCTCCCCTAACACGCCAGTTTTGTGTAGTGATGGCGGAGGCTTGTGTCATGCCCCACACCACTGAATCAAATCCATTGTACATGTAGTGCGCTCATTTCTCGAACTTCAACTATGACGGTGCTTTCTGCCGCAAACGACGCAGATGTCGCAAAATCACCTCCATTGAGGATTAAAAAAAAGCTATTTTTCAAATCTGCCAAATCGCGTAATGTTTCGTGGTGCTAGCATAAGGATGGATGCATTATTGCCGGATTGCATATATGGGAAAGGGTTTATTCTTTATTCATGTTATTTTGCAGCGATCAAACGACGCTCACGTGTTTCTTTCTCCGAGGTTGCCCATTACAGGTGCAGAAAGCATACGCTCTAAACCGAGCGGGTGCACCAGACCGGTCTGAGCGACCAGTCTGGTGCCAAAATAGCAACATTGGCACCGCTGGTGCGTTTAACCTAGGCACTGGACGAGGTATACCAACTCGGCTAAACTTTATTGTTGCACTTGCTAGAACTCAGTATTATATTTCTCCCTCCATTTTATGAATAGAGGCACATAAGTCGAGAAACCCTTTACGTGCCGAACTTGGGCAAGAACTAGTTTTCCTCATCACAAAGTTGCCAGAAAAAGGTTTGACTGTTCTTGATTGTTTGATTTGAAGTGTTTACAAACAATTACTGTGTTTTTATATGCATGCACCTTTGATGTGATTAATAAAGGCTGAAGTTTCAAGTGATTTCCTATGTTGTCAGTTAATTAATTAATGTCAGTGTTCTGTTTTGTCATTTTAACTCATTCTACCCCAAGACCGGAATCCCCAAATGTTGAAGTCGTCTTCTGAAGACTGCGTTGCAGTGCAGGACAAAGATCGACCATGATAGTTCAAGGGTGATGCCAGAATAGCTTGGCGCCCATAGGCGCCAAGCTATTCTGGCATCACCCTTGAACTATCATGGTCGATCTTTATTGTACTGTGGTGTGTCTGGGGTAGAATAAGTTAAGTGTTAGTTTCTTCATCTGGGTCTTTTTCTATCTTACATATTTTTCCACACTTTTTAACCCTCATCATACTGAGGCTAAAAGCTTCAAATTTGTACACTGCCATATATGCAAGCTACATTACAGAACTTACAGATGAGGACATAGACCAATGGCATTAGTTCAAGGGTGGTGCCAGAGGCACCAAGCTATTCTGGCACTACCCGTGGACTATTTTAGTCACACTTGTTGCACACACTGGTGTATTCCGAATGATAAGGGTTAATATTCAAAATGCTCTGTTGCTGTTTGTCTCAAACTCCAGAGTACATAAAAAAAGTCCTGTAATTTCCAGAATTCTCACATAAATGCCATGATAAACTGTTTTGCTTCAGAAGGACAAAACGTAGCAATGTTTAACAGATTTCCTCTGTAAAAATCATAATCTAAAGGTTACGGGCCAGTGTGCCATTCAATTTTGCACCATACAATGTTACAACATACACACATTAAGTTGAAAAAAAAATGAATGTGAAAAAGAAGTATTCCATGAACTTGACTTGATTTGTGAAGACACCCATTTTCACTGTAGTGCCAGTTTTTGTGTGAGAGGCACCCACTTTATTGGTAGAAACCCATCTTTTCTCTATCTAGTGGCTCTGTTTCTAGAAAATGTCTATGTTATTTTAAGTTATAGAGCTTAGTTATAAGGTGAGTTCTAAACATTCGCATCAATTCCAGAGCCCTAGAATAAATAGAAATATGGGAACCCATTTTCACATAAAATGGTAGGTAACCCACTCTGAGGCTTTTATCTCCATGTGTGTGTATGTGTGTGTGTGTGTGTGTGTGTGTGTGTGTGTATGTGTGTGTGTGTGTGTGTGTGTGTGTGTGTATGTGTGTGTGTGTAATACTGTGTACAATTTTTGTAATTGTATTTTTGAAATTTGTAGAGCTCTACCTGAAGTTAGGCGCCATATAAATTATTATTATTATTATTATAAAGTTATTTAAAAGTGAATGTCTGAAATATAATTACAACAATGAACCTTATCATATAAACAAATAAATAGTTTGTAATGAGGTAAATCTTGACCTGATGGAATTCTCGCGACTATTGCTGTAGCCGACATCTGTTCGCTTCGAAATAACGGTGCCATTTCTCCGCTTACGTGGAGAAATGGCACGGTTATTTCGAGGTGAACAAAATAGGCTAGAAAACCCTCTAGTACTCTGGCCAATCATTGGAGTCACATGTTTTACAGTTTTACAGACCTAGTCTTTAGACAACTCCGCATGGTGGTCGCAGATGCTGCTTGGCAGATGTCCTCATTCGTCAAGGAGCAATACTATTCTGACTGAAAACGACTCCCATTCAGTTGAGTTGAATTCAATTAAATTATCTGATTTTCAGTTCCTTTCAATTCAATTCAATTAAGTTCAATCAAGCAAGGTTTGCTATTTGAAATTATATTGCAGTTTGATTTAAACACTGCATGTGTGAGGCCCCAGCAGATCGTTCCGTTCAGTGAGTGTGCATAGGCCTCTGACGAGCGGAGGCTCATGAGGATGTATGTCTCTTGTGGCACGTTCTCTGTGTTCTTTATGCCTAGTTCTGTTCTCATTTAGTTTTTCTTCTTTGCGTGAATGTCGGTCAGCGTGAAGTGGTTTCTGACGCGAACTCTGTGATTTATGGTAGCAAAGGGGTTGATTATATTGGCCAAATACGTGCCGGTCTCTCTCTCTCTCTCTCTCTCTCTCTCTCTCTCTCTCTCTCTCTCTCTCTCTCTCTCTCTCTCTCTCTCTCTCTCTCTGTCTCTGTCCGTCTGTCTGTCTGTCTGTCTGTCTGTCTGTCTGTCTGTCTGTCTGTCTCTCTCTCTCTCTCTCTCTCTCTCTCTCTCTCTCTCTCTCTCTCTCTCTCTGTGTGTTTGTGTGTTTTTAACCTAAAACGTGGAGCCATAATGTCCAAAATAACAGAACATCACACAAATAGTCAAAATATTTAGTGTGTAATATATATGTACACATAAGCAAACTAAGGTACGCTATACTTACATAAGAAAAGAAGAAGAACAGTAAAGGCCAGGCCTCGCACCATGATGACAACTATCGCTACAGTGGTTGTATGATAACCGTTGTATATTCAAGGTTCCCTATTGTTTTAAACCGTTTCTCTATTTTAAACTGAAGTACAAATGTACAACGGGTTGTCGCTTGAGCGTCAAGGCACAACAGCTTTTTTGCCGCCAAGGTGACGATATCTTTCGGATTAACCATTTCACTGCCAGTGTGTTTTGGAAATCATTGTAAATACAATGTCAAAGATTCCAAACCGTCAAAACAACATGCATACAAAGTGGTTTGGGCAAGAGACATAGATCCTGACAAGCCCCCGCGACTGCGGGGGCTCATGAGGATCTGTGTCTCTTGCAGTTGGGTCGTGTTCAATGTTTCGCTGGCAGTGAACAGGTTAATCGTCCCGATATAGCTAAGATTGCACAGACAAGTTATTGATCGTTATTGATCGATTTATGCAAATGCTTCTGTGACATCAGCCAATGGTAACAGTTGGCAAAATGTCGTGGTACACTTCCGGGTAGTGGATACAAGCAAGACACAACATTCAATGAATGCATGCATGCATACAGTCGTTAAATGTTGCGGGTTTAACGTCTTTTGCCACCGCGAAGGTTATGTATGTTCAGTGGCATTTTCTTTCGAGAACATGCCATTGGAAAACTATGTATTTAAACTTACCAGAATTAGTTAGGCACGTATGGTAATTAGGTATATGAAAACTGAGCAAACACACCCCTTAGCAAGACGCCATAAACTATGAACTCGTTGCCTTTGACATATTGAAAGGGGTCAGTTACAACATAGGCCACGTGCTTGGTCTGTGGTTACAATAGCCTAAATAGATCACCGGCGTTCCCAAATGCTTTACAACAGAATCGCATCCCATGCTTGTACTCCGCCGATTAATTGACGCATCAGCTCTGCTACAAATAGTGCCTTTTCGGACTGCACGACAATGGCACTAAACCGATCGTTCTGGGTTACTTCTCAAGCTACCTAGTGGAATACTGCAGTACTCTTAAGCTGATTATCAGACCAACGCACCCAAGGCGCGTCGATCTGATAACCATCTTCAGAGGATTAAAGTACCACGATTTACACCATTTGGGAGGGGGTGAAGGGGGGGGGGGGGGTTGGGGGTGGGGTGGGGTTGATTTTACCCCATCTCAATTCACGTGCGGTGATCAAGGCATGTGTTTCCGCCACGGCCGCTGAGACCACATTGTGAATTCAACCACTTGATGGTAAACAGAGGCAAAGATAAAAGCTGACTGACGTCATTTGGAGAGAACCCGAGAGACTCGTGGTATGGAAAGAATACAACAAGAAATTGCAAAGTGTGACGTCAAAAGAATGTTTTGTTTGTAGAAAGCACATAAATTTACATTCGGATTCCTTTTAGCAACTCCGGGTTTGGACACCACTTCGGACAATAATTATTAAGAGGTATGTTTTTTGTTGTTGAAATAAATTAAATTATGACGGACTTGTAAGAAAAAAATCACCGCACATCGTGAGTGTGTGCGCAGTGGTGTTTTCGTTGTCAAACTCGTTTGTTCGATTATTAGAACTAGATTTCACGACTTTCTCAACAGTACCTTTTTACTCATACAAACATTAAACAAATATTGTGCTTTCTGTATCAGAGTTTGTTAACCGTTTGAATGTCGGTAGCGGTTTTTGTCGCGATGATTCCTGCAGGATGTCAGGACGTTGTTATTCCTGCAGGATGTCAGGGTGTTGTTATTCCTGCAGGATGTCAGGACGTTGTTATTCCTGCAGGATGTCAGGGTGTTGTTATTCCTGCAGGATGTCAGGGTGTTGTTATTCCTGCAGGATGTCAGGGTGTTGTTATTCCTGCAGGATGTCAGGGTGTTGTTATTCCTGCAGGATGTCAGGGTGTTGTTATTCCTGCAGGATGTCAGGGTGTTGTTATTCCTGTAGGACGTCAGGGTGTTGTTATTCCTGCAGGATGTCAGGGTGTTGTTATTCCTGTAGGACGTCAGGGTGTTGTTATTCCTGCAGGATGTCAGGGTGTTGTTATTCCTGCGTGATGTCAGGGTGTTGTTATTCCTGCAGGATGTCAGGGTGTTGTTATTCCTGTAGGACGTCAGGGTGTTGTTATTCCTGTAGGACGTCAGGGTGTTATTCCTGCGTGATGTCAGGGTGTTGTTATTCCTGCAGGATGTCAGGGTGTTGTTATTCCTGCAGGACGTCAGGGTGTTGTTATTCCTGCAGGATGTCAGGGTGTTGTTATTCCTGCAGGATGTCAGGGTGTTGTTATTCCTGCAGGATGTCAGGGTGTTGTTATTCCTGCAGGAATCATCGAGACAGAAACCGCTACCGACATCCAAAAGGGTTAAGTGATGACACTGGAATTGCCCCTTCGTGGTAAAAATAAAGTTTTTTTTTACTTGACTTAACTTGACATAATAAACGACACAACTCACTCGATAAAAGTATGGGTGCGCTCACACTCACGATGTAAGGACCTGCTTTACCTTATGGCCCTACTTTAATTAAAAAAATATCGATTCGTTCGCAGGTGTATTCACGGATTCGCGGCTTTATGCCGTTTGCGGCACGTCTGGAAAGAGTTAAATCTGCGGTCCGTGGCGCAGCGGTAAAAGCGCCTGCCACCAATGCAAGAGGTGCGAGGTTCGATACCCGGTTCCAGAGTCGGACTTTTCTACTCTAGTAAGTGTCATCATTAATCGGGCGGACCGTCGGGGGTTCTTTCTCCAGGTACTCCGGCTCTTTCCTCAGCCACGAATTCGGTATTAATTTCAGTTTACTTGATCGAATTTCAAAAATATGAAAAACGACTTAAATTTCCAAAATTTCAGTAGCTCGCTTGAGCTTGCCCTTAGCACCACGTGAATGTTCTGTGTTTATGTACAGTGTGTGAGTGAATACGCGTAAGTCACGTGAGCGTGCTTGTTGGGTTCAGTTCGCGGCTATGTGCAGCGAATTGAGTTATATTATAAATATGAGAAATGGGTCATATAAATACTATGTATTATTATTATTATTATTATTATTATTATTATTGCTATCGATAACAGCTAAAAAAATAAACTAAAATTAACAAATTTGGCAGACATGTGTATGTGATATGTTCTCGTAGACATTCTTTCAGTAGACCAGTGTTACAATGTTAATTAGTGAACATAATTATTATTCTTGGAGTTGGAGTAGAGCGCGTTTGTGGAAAACGTAATGTTCTTTGAAAATCAGAATTAGAGCACTACTGCACGTGTTTCGTAGAAAAGAGAGGATTCAATACACTCTTTACGTCGAAACGCGTGCAATTTTGACCCACTTCTAATTACCGGAAATCGTTTTTTTGCCTGAGTCTAGACGTGACGTCTAGTGAGAACATAGAAATCAGCTACCTACCAAAGTAGAAAAAGACCAAACAATTATCACAGTTTACGACATTCAAAGTTCCTAATCAGAAAAAAGCTAGATTAAGCCTTTTGTGCAATCTTACCTACAGACACAAAAAGGACATTTCTGTAGAATTTACCCATTAACCCATATCATACTGAGGCTAAAAGCTTCAAGTTAGTACACTGCCATATGCAATTAAGCTGCATTATAGTACTTACAGATAAGGATATAGACCAATGGCTTTAGTTCAAGGGTGGTGCCAGAATAGCTTGGCGCCTAGAGGCGCCAAGCTATTCTGGCACTACCCTTGAACTATTTTAGTCAAAATTATTTCACACACTGGTGTATTCCGAATGATAAGGGTTAACCAAACGGCCGCATTTCCCAAATTTTAAAAGTGTTACCGAACGACTATGTAAAAGTTGAAGGAGATGAATTCACTATGATAATTCAAGGGTAGTGCCAGTTCAGCTTGGCGCCTTCAGGCGCCGAGCTAATCAGGTACTGCCTTGAATTACAATGGTCTATCCAATTCTCGCTGTAGGGCTTTGGGGCTATATGGGTTAACTAAAAAAAGTACCTGCCTATGTGTCTGCGCACATCTGAGATAGTGCGTGCGTGCGTGCGTGTGAGTGTGTGTGTGTGTGTGTGTGTGTGCGTGTGTGTGTGTGTGTGTGTGTGTGTGTGTGTGTGTGTGTGTGGGTGCGTGCGCGCGCGCGCGCACGCGCAACCCGTCAACCTTATCTCGAGCGAGAATGGTACACTTCCGGGTAATAAATACAAGCAGGACACAACAACATTCAATGACTGCATGTACCTAGTGTAAAGTCGTTAAATGTTTTGGGCTTAACGTTTTTTTGCCACCGCGTAGGTTATGTATTTTCAGTAGCATTTTCTTTCGAGAACATGCCATTGGACCACTATGTTTTTAAACATATTAGAATTAGTTCGGCACGTATGGTAATTAAGTATATGAAAACTGAGCGAATACATCCCTTAGCAAGGCCCCATAAACTATGAACTCGTTTAACTCATTCTACCCCAGACACACCACAGCAAGATAAGGATCGACCATGATAGTTCAAGGGTGATGCCAGAATAGCTTGGCGCCTATGGGCGCCAAGCTATTCTGGCATCACCCTTGAACTATCATGATCGATCTGTGTCTTGCACTGCAAAGCAGTCTTCAGAGGACAACGGCAACATTTGGGGATTTCGGTCTTGGGGTAGAATGAGTTAATGTGTGGGTCCATATGCATCCGACATGTTGAAACGGATCACTTACAACACCGGGCTTGCACACCGCTTCGGACAATAATTATGATGAGGCATGTTTGTTGTTGTTGAAATAAATTAAATTATGACGGACTTTCCCATTACGCAAAATAAATCATTCTTGCTCAGTTTGACAGACACAATGCTGGTTAAAACTCGCATTATATGTCAACCTGATCACGAGTAATTAACTGTACGTATTTTGGACATAATGTAATGTAACCATCGAAGTAAGCAAACGCAGTTTAAAATGTAAGAAAAAAAAAAAAAGTCACCGCACATCGTGAGTGTGTGCGCAGTGGTGTTTTCGTTCTCAAAATCGTATGTTCGATTATTAGCACTAGATTTCACGACTTTCTCAAGAGTACCTTTTTTACGCATACAAACATTTAACAAATATATTGTGCTTTCTGTATTAGATTTTGTTAACCGTTTGAATGTCGGTAGCGGTTTTTGTCGCGATGATTCCTGCAGGATGTCAGGGTGTTGTTATTCCTGCATGATGTCAGGGTGTTGTTATTCCTGCATGATGTCAGCGTGTTGTTATTTCTGCAGTAATCATCGAGACAAAAACCACAACCGACATCCAAAAAGGTGAAGTGATGTCACTGGAATTACCCCTTAGTGGTAAAAATAAAGTTTTTTGACTTGACTTGACCTGACATAATAAACGACACAACTCACTGGCTAAAAGTATGGGTGCGCTCACACTCACGATGTAGGGACCTGCTTTACCTTATGGCCCTACTTTAATTTTAAAAAATATCGATTCGTTCGCAGGTGTAGCCTAATGTCTAATGTGAGACATTCTCGCTGGAGATAAGGTTGACGGGTTGCGCGTGCGCGCGCGCACACACACACACACACACACACACACACACACACACACACACACACACACACGCACACACACGCACACGCACACACACACACACATACACACACGCATGCACGCACTATCACAGAGGTGCGCAGACACATAGGCAGGCACTTTTTTTTAGTTAACCCAAATTAGCCCCAACGCCCTACAGCAAGAATTGGATAGACCATGGTAATTCAAGGGTTGTACCTGATTAGCTCTGCGCCTGAAGGCCCCAAGCTGATCTGGCACTACCCTTGAATTATCATAATGAATTCATCTCCTGCAACTGGTACATAGTCGTTAGGTAACACTTTTAAAATTTGGGAAATGCGGCCGTTTGGTTAACCCTTATCATTCGGAATACACCAGTGTGTGAAATAATTTTGACTAAAATAGTTCAAGGGTATCGCCAGAATAGCTTGGCGCCTCTAAGCTTCACGTCTAGACTGAGGCAAAAGACGATTTCCGGTAATTAGAAGTTGGTCAAAATTGCACGCGTTTTGACGAAAAAAGTGTATTAAATCCACTCTTTTTTAAGAAACACATGCAGTTGTGCTCTAATTCTGATTTTCAAAGAACATTACGTTTTCCACAAATGCGTTCTACGCTAACTCCAAGAATAATAATTATATTCACGAAATAACACTGTGACTCTGGTCTACGGAAAGAATGTCTATCAGAACATATCACATACCCATGTCTGCCAAATTTGTTAATTTTAGTTTATTTGTTTAGCTGTTATCGATAGCAGAGTTAACTCTTTCCAGACGTGCCGCAACCGACATAAAGCCTCGAATCCTGATGCGGCACGTCTCGAATGTGTTAATAACAAGTTAGCGACCACTCTTTTTTTTTCAGACAACGCTGCGCATACACTGCGAGACGAACAATCTTGAATCTCACAAATGATTTTATTTCAGATTTGCAATTTCTCCCAAAAATGAGCAAGGAATTTTCTGTCAATCTGTAACATCACAACAAACCATGCAGTTTGATTTTAAAAGTTCTAAACTAAAGTTAACAACAGAATGTGTGTCCACTCTTGCTTGCTAAACATTCGATACACAAATGGTGCATAGAGCTCAAAAGCCTACGGAAGACTGTCCTCTTTTGCGGGAGCTAAGTATATGAATCTGCGTAAGTGATGCTGCTGGAGGATAAATGGCTCCAACACATTATTTTTTATTTCATATAACAGGTGCTTCATAGATGTTCGGAAACCAGAAGTTAGTCCAAATTGAACGTGTTTAAACGAAAACGGCGGATTAAAAGCCCGGACAAACATGCGTTCGCATGTTTGTCCGGGCTTTTAATCCACCGTTTTTGTCGAAACAGGTGCGAGTTTGAACTACTTCTGATTTTCACACAACGTCTGTTGGTCTGACTTACGGGCTGTTGTCTGGGTACTGCATTCTGTTCACCCCAGCTTGCGCACCGGGAAGGTCTTTACTGCTAGGGAGTGGCGTTCTCATGCTGGAAGATATCGTCATGTTCTGAGGGGAGGCATGGCATGGCATGGTAGGGGAGGGGGGAGAGGGTACTATCACGGATTCTCGACGATTTATTTCGTTATTCACGAAACACGAATCTTCAAGAATGGCATTCACGTTTCATGGTGAAAAGAGACGAAGTCTCTCAAAACAGGGATGGGGGTAATGGGTGGGTGTGGCCGGGGAGGGGATAGCTGTATGCTGGAACTCGCCGCAAAATCAAACAACGGGAAAGGAAGGTGGTGGGGGGGGGGGGGGGCGATGATTGGGTTGAGGGAGGGGGGACGGGGGAGGGGGAGGGGGCAGAGTTTGAACGTTTCACAAAACAGCCACAACGTTTTCAGGGATCACGAAGTTTTTATTTTGACTTGCACGTTTCACGACGAACCATTCTGTCATGCATCACGAAGATGAAAAAAACTTGCAATCACGCATCGCGAGGGCATAGAAACGCCAATCACGAATCACGATTTTAGGGCAAACTCATGTGTTGTAGAGCAGGGAGATAAGTGGCTGCTGGATTTTGTCACAATATCGATTAACTCCCGTACCATTTGTACCTGCGGCCCTGCTCCCCAGACAAACCCACTCGGGGAGGACACCACAAGTACACTTCTACTCAAATGAGATGCTTCGCGAAGCATCTCATTCGAATTGAAGTGTACCCGTGGTGCATTCGTCAGGTGGGTCCACCCCTGGAGAACAGCTTCAAACGGTACGGGGGATACCTACCATACCATAGAGGTAAATTCTGCGCTGCACGCTCAATACAGAAAGCTAAGGTGGGACATTAACTCATTGTGCCCGAGGTACGAAATACCCACATGTTGGAGTTATCCCCTGAGGACTTCATTACACTTCAGGAGACAGATCGACCATGATAGTTCAAGGGTGGTGGCAGAATAGCTTGGCGCCTATAGGCGCCAATCTATTCTGCCACCACCCTTGAACTATCACGCTCGAGTCATATCTTGTTGTGGTGTGTCGCGGGCAGAATGAATTAATTCCTAAACAGCTGATATGTTACCGACTTTCATTATTTGCTTAATTAGTGTTTACAGTCAGTGCTATGTATCCTGAGGAGCAAAAGAAATGCCACATTTTTAGAACCATAGTGTTTCCGATGATTTAAAAAATGTTGCATTTCTTTTGCTCCTAAGTATATAACAGACACAGAATAAAGTATTATTTATAACAAGGATAACATTCGAGACATGCCACATAAGGCTACGTGGCTGTAGCCACCATGTCCAATTTGAAGCAGCATCTGGCGAGAGAGAGTAGGCAAACGTGTCTCGTCCGTCACAGCAAGCAGGAGTTGCCCGTCTTGGCGAAGATCCAGGCGACAAAGCTGCCGAACAGCGCAGCAGTTACGGAACTCCTAGTGCAAAGAAACCAGTTTAAAGCGACCTACCCCAGGCAGCAATTAAAGGGTTAACAGTTCGCAATATCTCCTGTATAAATGGTGTTAGTATGTACTACAATCATGCTGGACAAAACGGCCAACCTTTATTATGATATCTAAATGTGGTACAATGAAGATTTGTTCTGATTTTTTCTTTTCCTTTGGATACAGGAGAGTTCATTCCGTTACACTAAAAAAAAAAAAAAAAAAAAAAAAAAAAGATAGTGGAAAACCTCTGGAACGCGTACATGCTCTCATTATTGTGAAAAGAAGGGTATATAAAAGTCTTCGTCGGAGCAAAGCAGGTCAGCATTGATAACTTCTTGTATCGGCAATATCTGGCAACAAAGACTGCCATGGTGCACAACGCTTTAATGACAACAAATGACGGGCACATGGCAGCAAATGATTACGTCTTTTTATTCTAACATGAATAAATCGCCAGGTTATCTTTTTGTTTTGTTGGGCTGATCAGGTTGTTTTTATTTTGTTTTGTTTGGCTGATCGGTTTTCTGTTTGTCAATAAATTTGTTGGCTATTCAGACTGTTGAAGCGACCTGCTCCAAATGTATGTGTGTGTGTGTGTGAGGGGGGGGGGGGATGAATGAAAATAGAACAAGATAATCAAGCTTGATAACATCGTCTGAAAAAGAGTCGCGTATTTCCAAACGGCACGAAAAGTAATATTTAGTTCGCTATTTTTC
>BTPG01000001.1:121666374-121668874 GCA_036245525.1 Semisulcospira habei | reverse complement strand
CATTCAACACTGCTGTAACCCAAACAGCCAGTGAGATCCTTGGCAAACACCGACAAGCAAAGAAACCTTGGGTTACAGCTGACATCTTTGTTCTATGTGACAAGCGTCGAGAATTAAAGAAAAAGAAATCAGAGGTAGAAGGAGCTAAACAATACAGAGAAATTAACCAGGATATCAAGAAAAGCATGAAAAAGGCAAAGAATACGTGGATTGAAGATCAGTGTAAACACGATTTTTGTATAGCTGTAAACAAAGCCGTTGGAACTATGACAGGCAGACACTGGTTATTTAAAATTGCGTGCAACTCGACCCAAAGCCCCAGCCGCCAGTAACCAGGAAACTTTTCCAAAACCAGTAACTGCCAACCAACGGTCCCTCTGCATTGCAGCGAGTTTTTTGCGTGGGGCTAGAATGAGCTCAAAACAACGCCATTGAAAATATGACAGGAAAGTGCCGGCTATTGATAATTACGTGCAACTCGACCCAGAGCCTAACCAGTCAAAGGAACGTGGATACAAAGTGGTGTCTGCAAGGAACATAGATTTTGATGGGCCCCTGGCTTTTGCGGGGACTCATGAGTGTCTGTGCTTGTTGCATCTGGATTCTGTTCACATTTTCCTCGGCCCCCTTGTGCAAGCATCCAAGGGCACTACGAGCAGTACCGGCGGCTGCATGCACGAAAAAGTTAAATGGACATTCCTTACATATACTATCCACAGAAAGTGTTATTTCACGGACCTATTAAAGCTTTGCTTAGGGTCCACAAGAATCATCAGCATGTTTCTAAGTTTAATCCCTTCCCTGTCACTGGACGCACGTTTTGTTGCCGAAGTCTTTGTTCATTCAACGACCAGAAATCTTAACCGTCCAGGGCACACGGACACATATTGGTCTGAGGAAGAGACATAGATCCTCATGAGCGCCACAGTCGAGGGGGCTCATGAGGATGTATGTCTCTTGCAGTTGGATCGTGTTCACCTTTGCTCGGCAATGAAGGGGTTAATCAAGAAAAAAAATTCCGGGGAGGGGGAGGGGGGTGGGGGACACTCATCTTGAAGCGGACTTAAGTTCATTGAATCAAGCTTGCAAACTAATGTTTTTGACAGTCCTTGGAGATCTTTATTTTCACAGCACTAAGCTAACAAGCAGGACACGCAAGCATTGGATATTAGTTCTTTCGGTGTAAAACTGCAGTTTGTATCGATGTGGTTACTGCAGGAAAACGTTATGGACAACCAAAGGGCTAGTGTTATCTACCGTAAAGAGTTTTAACACAGTGTTTAGATGCCAATAGCTACGGAATGAGACATTTTTATCTCCACGGTTGCTCACCGTCTAATATCGTTTGACAGTGATGGATGCAGTAGGTGCTACTAAACTACACGTTCATATTGTTTATGTCGATACATCGATACAAGAAAGCCTTGTTTCTGTCGTTCATCAGTAATAGTTTTAATGTTTTAAACACATAAGAAATACTATTCACCAACGACAATGCCAATTAATTAAAAGCTACTCGCACAAGACGAGAAGAACAAGAAAAACCAGTGGAACTTTGAACACACTGACAACCATTCTTGTAAGTCCACTATACGTGTACCCACAGACCCACCCGACTGTTTATACTATCGACAGCTATCTTTTATTTGTGATAGGTCATGATATTTCCCCAAAACATCAGGTAGGATTATAGCACCCAGGCGACAACCTTTGCGATCGAAATGCTTTTTTTCTTCTTTCAAATAATAAGAAGTGGTTCCAAGCCATAAATATGCATGGCGCAACGATCGACAGTCTAGTCAAAGTTGTGATAACCTGAACTCAGTAAGCAAAGGTTCCCCGGTCGACGTCGGCCGCAGTGGGCCCGCGCACGTGTGTGCGCGGGCCCACTGCGGCCGACGTCGACCCGAGGATCTCTGCTTACTGTGATTTTGTCTTGTTATTTTTTTCACGTCAGTTGGTGATTACAGGATTTTTGGAGGGGAAGGGGTGCATATAAACATGTACAAACGTGTGAAGGATGTACGTCATGTACCTGCCAGCGGCTTGTCAAGGTTTGCCAGTCACGTGCACGAATCTTTAAAAGCCTTAACCCATTCGAGTCCGGCCCCGAGTATACTAGTGGCCCGAAATTTTTTCTACACGTCCGGCCACGAGTTAATTCGTGGCCCAATTAAAATTAATTAAATTAAATTAAATTAAAATCAATTAAAGTATCTCATTTAACAACCCTTTCAGTTCTAATTAATGTACATAATCAAATAATACATTCCATCTAATGAATGTATACAATGTTTCAGCTCATTCAATACATTTGTTCTATTTTGTGTGATTTTTTAAAGTAAAGTAACTATTTTTTAATTTTAGTACAACAAACTTGAACCAAGGAGAGCATAGACCCAAAATAAACATGGACAGGAGTGGGTTAAGTGGTTCTCTTGCAGGGGAATGCACAGGAAAGTTAAATAGTCCCTGCTTAGTCAATCATGCAATGCAATGC
>BTPG01000001.1:121626374-121663874 GCA_036245525.1 Semisulcospira habei | reverse complement strand
TTTTCGCATGAATGCCAGTCAGTGCCGTGGTCCAGACGCGCAATTCACCAGCAGGGCGAAGGCTTAAGAAGTCTGCGGTAGACAGTAAACAAACCTGGAGAGACAATAGCGTGAGTTTGTATAAAATGTTGCTGAGCTGACCGTCATCAATGCAGTTGTGTTTTCTTCACTTACCGAAATACTGTTGATACTGGTTTAGCCGCTCGCTATAGAGGTCACATTGCAGTTTTATTTACAGCAGATTTTTCAGATTTTATGTGAAGAATGGTTAGTTTTTTGTTTTTTGTTTAAATTCAGTATATTTGTGTAGTGGATTTTTCGTGGGTTTTCCTTTTCTTTGTTTTTATGACAAACTTATTTTTAGGTATTTAAGTTTTGAGGTGGGAGTTTGCAACATCTTACCATTTTATACGATGTTGCAAATCTTGTATGAATACACATTTTTACCTGTTGATTTTGCAGTGAAACTTTTGTTTAAACATTCCTGTTTTCAGGCGGCGATGCTGATTGCTGTTGTTGTCTCGTCTCTACTATTAACTGAAGGTAAGCCACTAACCCTAATAACTGATGACCATTTCCATCTTAAAAGGAAAATCTTTATAAAAGTAGGCAACAGCATTACAATTGTGATGTGAAATATATCTACACTGTACAAAAAATTGTTCAGAACAGCTACTGTTATAGCATCATATGCTAGTCTTCTTTTATAACTCAGTACTCACTAAGTTAAACTGCAAAAACTCAGTATCGCCAGAACTTGATGTTTTGTTTCATTATTATCCAAAGCATTGCTGAACATTTGGTCCATTTTACGCGAACAAACCCTTCCCTTCCTGTTACGTGGTAGTCGTAGTCGTAGTATGATACAATCACACCAGACGCACGCACGTAGGGTTCTTGTAAAGAAACTTCACTCAGATGCAACTCTTCACACGTGGCACAAGGTTGTAGACCACGCCTTGAGTAATAGTTCCAACAATATTTTATTGCAGCGATGCGATCTACGCACGATGCATCCACAAATGCACCAACACTGATACACTGTCTCCTCTACAATGCATCAACACTTTTGACACACTGCGTCTCTCATACAATGTACACACACACTTCCTTTACACGGTCTTTTATACTATTACAGATTTCCATAACAATCCAGCAAATTCTCCCAACACAACCAATCAGAAAATAACCAAAACTCATTAATATTCATTAAAAAGAACGCTCTAAAAGTTACTACAAATTTCCACTACCCTCTACGCTACTTCGATACAATGTTACAAAATGTTGCCGACAACTTTGTCCGCGTCATATATGAGGTTACTAGATAGATCGCGACCCTGCTCAAACCTTTCAGTCTAATGTAGGTCAAACTTTGCAACATCGTAGCAAAACTACGTGTCGCAACAAAAATCGATCGCAATTCTTCGTGCAAAAGAAAATGAATCCTACTAAAAAGGTACGTAATTCTTATCCAAAATAACTCACATGAATATCGGATCTTTCCTATGATTAGCACACACTAACATGCTCTCAAAGAATAACACAACCACAAACGTAACACTTCCACCTCTCCCCTCCCCCCCCCTCCCATCTCTCCCCTCAAACATTGTATCCATTTCAGTTCTTTGAACAGCGGGGATTCTTCTGGGCTGAAACAGCGAACCTACCTCCACTGTCAGCAAAGGATTAACTCATTCGCGGCCAGCCGCATCCGGATGCGGCTTGCCGCAAATGCCGAGTTAATAATGCGCCGACCATTTGCTGTAGTCAGAATTCTGCATGTGGAAAACGTGTGTACGAATTGTTGGTGTATTGTTACAAAGGGTCAGCATATCGTGTGATGTATGCGTACTACGAACACCAGTAATCATTTCGCGTTTTGTTTCATTCTAGCCACATGCCTTAAAGTTGCATGCACATTCACACGTGAGGGAAAGGGGGCGAAGCTGACGTGTACATTCGACGAGGACATCGGGGCCAGAAAGTACAGCTTCAACGTACAGCGGTATGATCTCGACATTTCCGATGTCTATCCAGGTTTGTTTGAAGTTTAGATGATACGTACGCACTACGGTTTATTAGTCCGCCGGACAATATTAACGAGTTTGACGAAACATGTCGTATTCCAGATTCAAAGCATATTGACTTGGAAAGATTACCGAGGGACACATTGCAAAGAAACGAACGACGCGACGTGCGAGTGTCTAATATATGGAATGAACCAGTATCATGTGAGGTATGAACGGTACCTACTGAGCAGTTATATCAAAAGTAGATGCTAAAATACAGTTCCACTACTGACGTGTTCGTGGCAGAAAAATATGTGCTTGTACACAGAGCAATAACGAGCAACATAACGATTGAGCCAGTTCAAGCAGATACGTAGCGCCAAAAGGAGGCATGACCAATGTGAAGCAGAAGGAGTGACCCGTAGATACGCGGGCTATACCATTTGCACAAGGCGTATCATAGTGGTCCAGCCATGCCAAGCATTATGGGTTCCCAAGCCGCTACAATAATTTGTTTAAAATTTCAGATATTGCCCTTGGTTGCACATGGCTCGAAACTGGTCTGAGTTGCGAATACAACGAAAGCCTGTATCACTTTGTCGGATATGTGACGAATGAAGTAGTCCTTATCATCCCTGAAATGCGAGAAGAATACAACGGTCGTTACTTGTGCCAAGTTATAGGCTCGCGAAGTGACACGGGAGACCCTTGCAACTACCAGCACCAAGGTACTCTTTTTATTACTCTGCTGCTGTCTTCTCTGTCTCTCTTTTAACTCATTCGCGGTCAGCCGCATCCGGATGCGGCTGGCGGGAAATAGTTAATCTGTCTTTGAAAATTATTCATTGGTGTCGAAACACGTATCGTTGTAAAGTAAAATATAATTGTATTCTCTCTCTCTCTCTCTCTCTCTCTCTCTCTCTCTCTCTCTCTCTCTCTCTCTCTCTCTCTCTCTCTCTCTCTCTCTCTCTCTCTCTCTCTCTCTCTCTATGCGTGCGTGTACATACACACACAAACACACGCACACGCACACGCACGTGTGTGTGTGTGTGTGTGTGTGTGTGTGTGTGTGTGTGTGTGTGTGTGTAATATTGTTCATTATACTATTTTAATCTGTATGTTTGTCTAACGTTGACTATAGCAGTTTTGCAACATGATGAAAGAAATCCTACACTGTGTTTTTATTTTATTTTATTTTCTAAAGCAATGAAACAGGATCAATCGTTTGTCACCAACAGGCACGTCACCGGCCCAGATGAAGAAAGTAAGTTTTTCAGGACCGACATATTGGTCGAGAAGTGATATGTTTTATCACAGGCGGAGAAAACCGAAGTTACGGCAGTTGTGGCAAGAGTTGAGCCCCTGACTCGGAGCGTCAATAGTCAGTATCCGATAGACCGATCCACTCTTGGCATGAAATGTCACGCATATAGCGCGCTAGAGCCCCTCGACCAATCAGCGCGCTGTAGAACCATGTGCTTCCGGATGCCACTCCGAGCGTCGCGGCTAAACAAACCGAATTTGTTGCTGGACGCATCTGTTGTTGTTTTTGTGTGTGTGTTCTTTTAGCCGATTTCGGTGGTACTGGAGATGCCTGGAAAGTACTTGAATATGTATGTCATAGTCCCGAGACCCTGATCGATATCTAGATGTGCAATGTTTCCATTTCCGAAGTCTTTCAGTGACTGACTCACGCCTGCACTGAGACACGAAAGTGTGGATTAAAGCTTGCGGTCGGCCACATGATCAACTGAACCCTGAAGGATTAAGACATCACTATACTTACGCTCGAAAGTTAAATTTCTGCTTTTTCGTGTTCCGTCATATTCTTCGTAGTATGACTTAATCGCTTGCATTTACATTTGGTCTGCTAAATTGCATTGTAGGTCTGTCAGTTGTGTGTGAAGCATTTGTGCATGTACGCTGAACCCGTATGGCTGGTTATCAGAGACGCCTAAATAATGTAAACAGACTAGCAATAGCAGCAGTTTTCGGGGGAAAAATAAATGTTTTCAGATAGACTGAATTTGTTTTAAAAAATCTGCTAAGTGGTTGGTGTGCACACAGAAAACAAAGTGTACTGTGAGTGCGCGAAAAGTTCTTTTAGAGACTAAGTATGTCCGCATGTAGGTAGGATTACCCATAATTTCAGACTGTAAACACATAAAAACCGATATTACCTTTCGAAAAAATACATAAAACTGTGCAGTCATGCAAAATTGCAAAGCTCTATCTTTAGTTTATAGTTTATGAAAAGATCACATGCCGCAGTTTGGCGAAAATGAGACGATTTGCGAATTTCATAAAATGCTATGTTTAGGGTCTTATATATAGATTCTTACATCGGTGTTTAGATGATACTGAAAATCTAAGTCGCGTGGTTTTAAAACCTTGTCCTACGAGCGAGAAATGGTTTAAAAAAAATCAACGTCAAACAGCGCGCTTTACTATATTAGCAGCCTACACTCGCGCTGTTTTCCGCGAAGCACGGGCAGCAAGCTTACCGGACCCCGACTAAAGGGGCGGAGCCAAATGAGTGGGTCGGTCTATCGACGCTTTGAGTCAGGGACGCAACTCTTGTACAAATAGGTGCCATAACTTCGGTTTTCTTCCCCTTTGGTTTTATTGGCAATTAAGCCGTAAGCCGGTGTTCACCGACCGGCAGTGAAAGAGTACTTGTATTATGGCTGCGGCACACGTAACTCTCCACCCAGTCCATACATCATGAAAATGGATCCAGCACAAAGATAGTGCTTAATTATCTTGGTACACGAAGGCGCTGTCTTTAAACTATCTTGGTTGATCCACCTTCTGCAACTTCTAGCAGTGTTCAGAGGACGGCTTACAAACTTGGGAAGCCTGAGTTATTGCTATTAGTTGTTTGAAATACCTTATGCGGCTTTTGGCTGTCGGCAGCGACAAAAACCCCCGCCGACAGCCAAGAACGGACATTGAAGAACAGTAACCTGTGACTGCAAACTTTCAGCGATATCGCCGGATCTTTGTCAGGAAGAACTTGCATCTTACCAACTTTACAGTGTCTTCATCGTAGCTTCAGCACTTTTATATTCAAACACTGTTTACCGCATGACAGAAACAGGGGACGATGTGCTGGCCACTTAAAAAGAACTGTCTGGACTGATTGTGTTGCAGACGCGGCCTACGCAATACCAGCAGAACCTGACAGATTTAAGACCGCTACCATTGTGCTGGCAGTGCTTTCTGTAATTGAAACAACTATGATTGTGTTTGCATTCGGCAGACCGGCCTACGACAGAAGTTGTAGAAATCGAAGTAAGGAACATTTATACATTATCAAAAGCTTTCTCACTTCTTCCGGCTGCGTTTGAACAGTCTGTAAAAGTCTAACGGTCTGTTTTCGAAGCTACTTCCAGCAAAACACTTGAGATAGTGATTCTCTTCATCATCAGCACGGGGTGAAGAATATCTGTTCTGCAAGAAATACTCGATCATCACTTCTGTGCCTCTCTCTCTCTCTCTCTCTCTCTCTCTCTCTCTCTCTCTCTCTCTCTACTCTCTCTCTCTCTCTCTCTCTCTCTCTCTCTCTCTCTCTCTCTCTCTCTCTCTCTCTCTCTCTCTCAGTACTACTCAACCAACCCTCCCCATATCATATATTTGGCTTTACTGAAATTAGGTTGACAGAGAATATAAGTAACCAAGCTATCACCATACACAATTTCTCCATTCATAGGCGAGATGCTTCAGTGTCTGGTCATACTGGCATTTGTGCTTATGTTCACAATACTATTGCTAACAACGTAACACGACGATGTGACCTGGAATCCACCCATGTGGAAAACCTGTGGCTTGAGATAACAGCAACCGCCAAGTCAACCCCGACCTTCGTATGTTTTATTTACAGAAACCCCGCAGCTACAGTGTCCTGGCAAGATGATTTTGTCGTAATGGTTGACAAAGTGCAAAACTAGGGTGATATACATATACTCGGTGATTTTAATGTTGATTTATTGAAACCTGGCAACACGTCATGGAAATCCATGATAACGTCCTTAGGCCTTACACAAGTAGTTCAGTCACCCACCAGGGTCACTGCTACTTCATCCACATTAATTGACCATGTTTATACAACCAACGACAGTGCCCTTAGCAATGTCTATGTACCCAGCACCTCTGTCAGTCATCATTTTCCTTTTGTTTTTCATTATCTGCGAAGTTGCCAAAGAAACTTCATAAGGAGCATATAACCATCTTTTACAGATCATTCAAAAAATTTAACCAAGATGACTTTTTGCATGACCTTTCCCAAACACCATTTTCCGATGTGTATAACTATAACGATCCCAATGTAGCGCTGTCCCACTGGTATAAGTTGTTCCTCGGTGTTCTTGACAGACATGCCCCGAGGCGCACTAAGCGTGTTAAACATCCCACTGTGCCTGAGTGGCTGACGGATGAGATTAAAGCTGCGATGGAACTAAGAGATCTATTGAAACAACAAAAAAAATTTGACGAGTACAAAAAACAACGAAACCTAGTTAAATCATTAGTACGTAAAGCACAGAGGCAGTATGCTGAAAAGATTATTGCGGGCGGCAAAGACATACGCAGCGTGTGGCAGGTGATTAACACATTTACTAAAGGACAATCTAGCAAATCAACGAGTGTCCCCCCGCACCTCACAGCTGATGTATTTAATGAACACTTTCTTAACATTGCTAAAACCCTGTTACAGACGAACACCAGTGAGCCAGGTGAATACGTATGTTCAGAACAATTGAAACAGCACAGTCAGATAAACGCTGGCAATACTTTCTCAGTTCCCCTAATGACCGTCCTTGATGTAGGAAAATCTATAACCAACATGAAAAGTAAAACATCTTGTGGTGTTGACGGTATTAGCAGTAAAATCCTGAAAATTGCGCTTCCTTATATTGTTGAATCATTAACCTTTATATATAACCTTTCGATTCAAAAGAGCATGTTTCCCGATGAATTGAAAATAGCAAAAGTTACTCCTCTGCCATAAAGCAAAGATCTGAGCGACCCAAGTGAGTACAGACCTATTTCAATCTTATCAGCAGTGTCCAAACCACTTGAAAAGCATATACATAATCATTTACTTCAATTCCTGGAGGAAAACCACCTTATTAGTACAGCACAATCAGCTTTTCGACCTAAACATTCGTGTCAGACAGCCTTAACTCTCATAACCCACAAATGGCTTACTGCTATAAATGAGTTCAAACTTTCAGGTGTAGTATTTCTAGATCTTAAAAAAGCCTTCGATCTCATTAACCACTCAATCTTACTAAAGAAGTTACCGTTATATCACATTGATCCAAATGCAGTCGCTTTTCTCTCGTCCTATCTCTTAGACAGAACGCAGAAAGTGTTTTTGAATGGTAAATACTCAGCGGAAGGACTGGTGACCCATGGTGTTCCTCAGGGATCCACCCTAGGACCGTTATTATTCAACATCTTTATAAATGACCTTCCACTGTCAATATCACACCCCGACACAAACTGTCAACTATTTGCTGATGATACGTCATTACATGTATCTGATAAAAATGTTTCAACCGTGAGCGCAGTCCTCCAACATAGTTTAGATGAAGTGTCAACTTGGTGTGAAGAAAATCATATGCTTATTAGTATTCCTAAAACTAAAAGTATGTTGGTGACTACACGCCAAAAGCATCAACGTGGTTTGCAACCACTTGAGCTGTCCCTTCACTCTCAGCCCATAGAGCAAGTGTCAAAACATCGTTTGTTAGGAGTGACAGTCGACGAACAGCTCAGCTGGGAGCCTCACATAGAAACTGCCTGTAAAACTATATCGAAGAATCTATTTTTATTATCCAAATTAAGTCGTATAGTTGACATTGATGCTCGAAAACTATTCTTTAACGCACACATCAAGACACATTGTAATTATGCTTCCAATATCTGGGACGGCTGTGGAGACATTCATTTGAAAAAAAGTAATTCCCTTTACCGGCGAGGTATTAAGCTTATTCTTCCTGGTTCGTCCCCTACTGATGAAAGACTGAAGGCGCTTAATATCCTACCACTCAGTAAACAATTGGAACTTAATATATGCTTACTTGTGCAAAAAATTCTAAACGATGCTGCCCCTCCCTATCTCCGTGACTGTTCTCCCACACAAATAGAGATAACACGAGGAACAGCTTACTCCATCTCCCAAAACCGAGAATCGACATCTTCAAATCTAGCATATCATTTTCCAGTGCTAAGTCATGGAATAACTTGCCCTCTCATTTAAAGTCTATTTCAAAGTTATCTATCTTCAGAGCTCGCGTCTATAAATATCTGCTGTCTATGTGAATGTTCTATCTTTCTGCTTAGTATGTTGCTCCAGCACAGCAGATTGCTGCAGATCATGTAATGGTTTGACTGTCTGCATTAACATGTCAAGTCCATACACGTATATATATTGTTTTAATTCTTTTTGTATTTTATTTATTTTTAATTTTTTTCTTTCTGATGGTGTGTGTGTGTGTGTGTGGGGGGGGGGGGGGGGGAGATGGGTCTTTTTACTTATATATATATTTAATCTTTTGCTGTATTGTCTGATGTATTTTTTATATGTGTAGAGTAGCAGGACAGTTTGGAAGATAGGCATTGCTATGCCTAAAACTTTTTTTCCTGAATAAAAACGTTTCATCATCATCATCATCATCATCTCTCTCTCTCTCTCTCTCTCTCTCTCTCTCTCTCTCTCTCTCTCTCTCTCTCTCTCTCTCTCTCTCTCTCTCTCTCTCTGCCTATCTCAATCTCTCTCGCTATACAGGAGAGCAGCCAAACTTATTATTCCTAGCTCATCTCTACCCACCGAGGCGAGGCTTGAGGCAGCTGGACTCCTTCCTCTTGACAAACACTTAGTATTTAACAAGTGCGTACTAGTGCACAAAGCTCTTAACGGTAAGGCCCCCGGCTACTTATCGGAACTCTTTACTCTTACTGAGAAGAGATACAGCACCTCTCGGAGGAACCTGAGCATAAAACGTCCCCGCATTGATTTGTATAAATCCAGTTTGTCATACTCAGGTGGTTTCCAGTGGAATTCTCTTCCTCTGCATTTACAACAAGTTAATTCCCTAGCTGCGTTTAAAGCAAAACTGTACAAGCACTTATCCAAGGCAACGTAAATTTAATTATCTCATGTTGTGAAAACATAATATATTTTAATTTCATTTTATGCAACTATTATTTTTTATCATACCATTTACGCTCACGTCCCGTTTGTGGGGGGTGCTTCCCGTATAGACCTGGTCAGGGGATGCAGTGCCGGTGCACAGTTTATTTAAACGATGTGCTTAGCATGTCATTCGAGTGAAAGTATACTTGCGTGCCCCCCGGGTGGGAGTTTCTGGGGAGAGCTCCCGCAAACGGATATTATGACACGTGCTAAAATCTTCCTATGGGTACCTGTGTGTTTTGTTAAATAATTGTTGCTGTTTGTAGTGTTGTTGTAATTCGCATTACTTTCGATGTTGTTTGTGAGTGTAATGTAGCTTTGCCTGTTATTATATATCAGTAGATGTAGCAAGGACAGATTGGAAGAAAGGCCTGTGCGCCTAATATCTCAATCCTTGATAAATAAAGTTTCAGTCAGTCAGTCAGTCAGTCTCTCTCTCTCTCTCTCTCTCTCTCTCTCTCTCTCTCTCTCTCTCTCTCTCTCTCTCTCTCTCTCTCTCTCTCTCTCTTGTATCGGAATGTAACACAAGTGACCTGTGGGTGTAGCCGCTTGTTTTGTGCTGTTAACATATTGTTTTAATGTTGCTTTTAATGGTGTAGTTTAGCATGGACAAACACGAAAAGAGGCCTGTGCGCCTATTGTTTCCATCCTTGAGAAATAAAGTATCATTCATTCATTCATTCATTCATTCATTCATTCATTCATTCATTCATTCATTCTCTCTCTCTCTCTCTCTCTCTCTCTCTCTCTCTCTCTCTCTCTCTCTCTCTCTCTCTCTCTCTCTCTCTCTCTCTCTCTCTCTCTCTCTCTCTCTCTCTCTCTCTCTCTCTCCCCGACTCTCTCTCTCTCTCTCAGGAAAGTTGGGGAGCTCAGATGGTTGAGCGTTCGGCGTTCGGGTCTTGTCCTGAAGGTAGCGTGTTCGAAATCAACTGGGTCAAAACTTGTTCAGGTACTTTTGGGTGCCCCGTCTTTGACATTACATTACCTCCCCCCCCCGTACCCCCCCACCCCCACCCCGCTGCCCACCCCCACCCCCTAAACCCTCTCTCTTTCTCTCTCTCTCTCTTGCTTCCTCCCTATCTGCGATGTGTAAGTTGACTTTTCTGTCTGCAGGTGGAGATGAGGAGAGTAGAGAAAGAGAACGTATGAACGCAAGAGAAATGCAGGACAACAGTCGTCAGCCCGAACACAATGATGTGCAGTGACCGTTTTAAAATGTAAAAAAAAAAAGAGGCCGGTTGCGAGTTCCCGAGCAGCGCGAGAACGCTCGCTAGATTATGCGACTTTGAGCCGAGACTAGACTTGGCTAGCCACGAAATTGTGGGCGACTCGGCTAGCTGTTACAATAGCCGATACCGTTTTGCTGTGCCGAATCACAAGTAATAATTATGCGACAAAATTAAGCTCAGGTTGACTAAGGACTGTGGACGTTTGCTTCCCGGTGACACATTTGTTACAATACAACTTTTATCTTTATTTTTGTGGGAATAATGCTAAGGAAAACGATCTCTCAACGTTCACCAGAACTATGGCGATGAACCCAGTCACGGTGGCTTTGGAAAATGGTCTGCCATGTCATTTCAATAGCTAAGATACTTCTTTAACTTGTCATGCCAACAGCCGATGCATCCTATTGGTGTAAACTCTGCCAATATTGAGCGATTTCACGGAAATAATTTGTTTCTGTAAAGTTTTCCTGCTTGCACTGCCGATCGCCCATAGTGATGCGCCGTCTTGCCCACAGCACAATGCGCTTTCTCGCCTCTTGCGCTAACCAGCGCGCTAGGTTGGAGGAGTTTTCCTGCTTGCACTGTATTACTCCGTAAGCCAGTCCTGGCTACCGTGCACCACCGCCTCCCCCCCCCCCCCCCCCCCCCCCCCCCCAGTACAGACGTTTTCCCCCTTTTTATGCCTTATTATTGCCTGATTTGGGCTTCTGAAAAGAATTCCGATTTACTTAGAGGAAAATGTTTCTCAACCTCATTTTAGCATCCGCGAAGAGCGTGAATGGGGGTACCCTTGCGCCATCGGCTATATCTCCGGTGTGTTCCTTTTTTGCTGGGCACACGCTACAACAAACACCTATTGCAGGGCGCACTTTTGTGGCGGCAATGTTGCTGCCACATGGCGGGGCGCCACAATATTGCCGCCACAAATTGCTACCCGATACAATCCGAGTCTTTTTTTTTTTTTTTTTGGTGGTAGCCCGTAAGGCTGGAGCAATGTTGCCGCAACTCAGCCAATCAGCGGTGTCCTTGCGCTACTTCCCGTTTCTTCACTCTTCCGAGTCGGAAAATATGGCTGAGAAGCTGAACGACGGCTTTGAGACTGTTAACTCATTGGAGACGCGCCGCATGCGGAAACGCTGCGAATAGCCGCGTATCCGTCTGCGGCACGTCTCCAGTGAGTTAATGGATCAACCTTGTCCGAGAGTTCCCATGCATGTTGGACTCCCGCAGCTCCGAATATTTCAAATGCGCGCGTGAGAGTTGTTCCAGTCCATATATGATAATGGCAGGTCAGTCAGTAGAAACACATTGCGTGCACATTGAAACGTGTGCCACGAAGCCGATGTGGCAGTTGGCAAATTGTTGCTTACCACACATTGCCAGTCGCAAATTCTGGTAGCGTGGGCCCAGCCCCTAAGGATTTTAGGGAACATGGCTTAAACATCTCAAGACATACTAAGGTACACTTTGAAACCCATCTTATTGAGTACTGGGGGGGGGGGGGGGGGGGGGGGGGCGCAGACGGAACGGGCCTATTTCACATGAGAGTACTGTTTGCATGGTAACTAGGCTCTCGCAGACTTTACATAGAAATGAAAATCTCTCTCTCTCTCTCTCTCTCTCTCTCTCTCTCTCTCTCTCTCTCTCTCTCTCTCTCTCTCTCTCTCTCTCTCTCTCTCTCTCTCTCTCTCTCTCTCTCTCTCTCTCTCTCTCTCTCTCTCTCAACCGTTCACTTCTAAAGCTCAACACCAATCAACTGCAAGTCTATTCCTGACTCCTCTAGTACCTTTGAAACTCGTTCGTATAACATCTTGTTATGTAACAGTAAATTACTAACAGAACTAATTTTTATTATTCACTTTTATATATATGATGTGTGCGCATCTTTGGCATTGCTTTTGTATATATATATATATATATATATATATATATTATATATATATATATATATATATATATATATATATATATATATATATATATATATATATATATATATATATATTCATTCCAGTTTATATCTTTATTTTTTATTTATTGTTTTTCTCTTACTCGTTGATTCAAATTCATTTTGTAACAGGACAATTTGTAAGAGAGGCGCTTGGCTAAAAACCGTAATAACCTGTAAATGAAACGTTTCATCATCATCATCATCATCATCTCTCCCTCTCTCTGTGTGTCCGGTGTGCGGTGTGCTTTGTGGTTTGTGTGTGTGTGTGTGTGTGTGTGTGTGTGTGTGTGTGTGTGCGTGCGTGCGTGCGTGCGTGTGTGTGTGTGTGTGTGTGTGTGTGTGTGTGTGTGTGTGTTATTTATTTACAGTCAGTGGAACTAGCTCATGACCAGATCGAATATTTGCATAGATCCGTTTTGTGTGTAATATTGTGCGGATTTTAAAATATATATTCGGGATTGTTATTGTGTGTATTGTGTTCAGTTTTCCTTTTGTAATAAATTATATTAAACTTAAATTAACGTATGTGTTTGTGTTTTTGTGCATGTTGTCTGCGTGTGTGTGTGTGTGTGTGTGTATGTGTGTGTGTATGTTTATGCGTGTGTATTTATGTGTGTGTGTGTGTGTGTGTGTGTGTGTGTGTGTGTGTGTGTGTGTGTGTGTGTGTGTGTGTGTGTGTGTACACAGTTGACTTCGCTTATCACAAGTAGAATATAACATGTTTTTCATAGATCCCGACCACACTTTTTCTGTATAATTTACTTCGCTTATTACACAACTTGTAATAACAGAAACAGCTCGAGTCTCCAGACACTTGCTGGGTGATGTCCGAAGTTTACCTTTTTTAGTCAAGTCCGCTTATAACAAGGTTGGATATTTAATAAAATCGGATATAACAAAGCTTATGAGAAAGTTCTGGGGGCGGGGGGGGGGGGGGGGGGGGGGGGGGAGGGGGGTTTCCAAACTCTCCATAAGGGACTTTGTAATAGCATTTTAAAGAATTATTTGGGGGGGGGGGGGTCCAGAACCCCTCCCTCTCCGCCTCCCCCCCAGATCCGCCGCTTCACAGTGACACGGAGTTTATATCATGGGTTTCGTCTGACGTCTGTACTGGATGGATGTCACGTAACGATTGTACAGAAGCTCGACAATATCAATTTCGTGGGCCAGACAATAGTACCTCCCAGAATCAGTTAAGTATGATGTATCAGCGATAACTAGGTTTTTGTATTAAAGCTACCTGCTCCAGGCAATAACACGTTTTAGTTTGCAATAATTTCCTTATAAATGTTCTTAATAGGTCGTTTAAATGTGGTACCGCAATGAAGACCCGTCTGTTTTTCCTTTGCTGTGCAGTTAACACTGAGTGAGAACCTGTTCCGTTGTATCGGCGAAGGCTCGCCCTAGAGCAGGTCGATTTAATGTTTGTTCGAACTCACAGAAGAGTGCTTATTTACTGGAGCGATCAATAACGAGAATACTTGTGAAACAAATAAAGTAAAATTATTATTCAAGTTAAAGGTGGGTCGCATCCACATCGCCAAAAAAGGGGCTTCTGTTCTTAAATAAAGTGGAAACGTGTTAATCAACTGTATCTACATTGACTATGCACCTGTAATTAAGATATTTGTAGAACTTTATTTTAAGAATCTGAAACTTTGCTTATAACATAACAAGCTGTGTCCCCTGGCAATTTGTTACATCAGGTGTTTGCTTCAATTGTGAAAAAACAAATTACTTTTCCATGCCAATGAAAAGGAAAAATCATTTCATTATCGAAGCCGCCGTGAGATGACCTTAGTCACCTGCTCGGCGTTAAATCCAAATAACTAACTAACTAATTCATTATCGAAGCTAAGGCGACTCGCACCCACATCGCAAAGAAGGGACGTTAGGCTCAGGATGAGCACCAATTTGGAGAGTAGCTGATCTGACTAAGTCCTGGTTCTCAATGTCTGCAGACGTCGCTAACTTCTTTTCACATGCCATATAAATAAACATAAAGGTTAACACATTCAGCCCTGACGCACTACAGCAGTCAAGCTAATCTGGCACTACCCTCGAATTATCATGGTCGAACCATCTCTTGCAACAGGTGCATATTCGTTAGATGACGCCTCCAACATCTGGGAAATACGTGCGTCGGGCTTGATAAGTTAAAGTGATGTTTCACTGCCAGTGATCAAGAATTACACGTCTGACACGACTGTACCTGAAATTGATAAAGTGGCCTGAAACAGGTGGAGGGGGAGGAAGAACCGGAGTACCCGGAGAAAGAACCCTCGACCGGGAACTTTTCCTCGTAATGATCACAAGAAGAAGAGCAGAAGAATTGTTTAGTTCACGATAAGTTTGTAAATTCAAACTTCGTAGATAAAATTTTGTTAAGTCCGTTTGTGCACTAGTATCGTAAGATACGCAAAGAACATATATAAAGGACGTAGGAACTACATGTCTATCAGGTAGGCATACGGCGTGACCTAACAATCGCAAACACAACGCCAGTACTAAAAGGCGCCTTCAGAACTTACTGGGGGTAGTCCCTATTGCTTTTTGCAAATGGGTGTTTCAGTGGATAGGTATGCCATTCCTTCTCTCCCGTCCCCCTTTTCTTTCTAGATCTAGTAAGCCTTGCAGTCACACAAAAAAAAAAAAAAAAAAAAATGGCAGCTGATGTCCTGATGACGCAAAGAAAGATCAGCAACCTGGAATTCCATAGCATTAGTACTGCAGAGCACTCTCAGAATTGACCTATAAAATTGCGTGTCTTGGAGCTACTCTGATTGAGTGCACTTTGGGCTTTGGTGTTGCGTCGCTATATGGAAACATACCTGTAGACTCCCGATATAATGGAGAACAGCGCTATACAAGAACTATGTATTATTATTATTATTATTATTATTATTATTATTATTATTATTATTATTATTATTATTATTATTATTATAATGGAGCTCAACAAAACACAGCAAAGGAGGCATATTCGTTCGAGCTGTAATGGTCAGGTTTCGTTTGCAACGAACAGCTGCCAACAACGAACAGCTGCCAACAACGAACAGCTGCCAACAACGAACAGCTGCCAACAACGAACAGCTGCCAACAACGAACAGCTGCCAACAACGAACAGCTGCCAACAACGAACAGCTGCCAACAACGAACAGCTGCCAACAACGAACAGCTGCCAACAACGAACAGCTGCCAACAACGAACAGCTGCCAACAACGAACCGGAGAGCGAAATCACGGGTCGGATAACCAGCCTGTTCCATAAGCATAGACAACACTCCAAACATCTCCAAGAGACATAGATCCTCTTGAGCCCTCTGGGCTCAAGAGGATCTATGCCTCTTGGAGATGTTTGGAGTGCTGTCTATCCACTATATTTGTGCTCCTGTTCGCTGTTGCGAGGAGGTCGTTGTAAATGAAACCTCACTTATATGCACCATCAGATCTGCAGTGAAATTACCTTTCCGCCAGCGTGAAGATCTAAAATATCACCAGCGTCACCACAGCGTGTTGAATGCGCCATAAACAAATCAACTTTGGGATCCGAGTCCCCAGTTCATGAGGACGAAAAAAAAAGAGCAACAACCACTATGATGCCTTATTCCTGGTGACTTCCGAGTGCGACTGAACTTTTTGAGTCTTCCTCATCTTCTTCTTCCTTGTTGTGTCCGTTTGAAAGTGCATGTGGAAATTGTTTTTTCTTTCCTTTTTTGGTATTGTCAGTGATATAATGCGCATAATGATACACCTAGAGTCGAAGTACATCTACTACGTCTAAATAAATCAATATTTTACTAGACTGCAATAATAATGTATGTTACGTGAGCTGAACAAGACACATTTCACGTCTGTATAAGAGTTATTATCTACTCTTGGTTACTAAAAAGGTGAGGAAGAAGTCATAAATTTAAAATGTGCCTGATCTGAAGAAAAAAAAAATGTGTGTAACATGCTATAAAGATGACTTATAAACATGCTCCACAATAAATTCGGTAGGACCAACTTTATTGTAGTAAAATGGATTTGCATACATGCATAGTGCAAAACCCGCAGAGTGCATTACTTTAATGACGCTGTCATTTAATACTTAGCTAGAAAACATACTGAGATATTAATTTAACAGATGTGAGGCTAGTACTGTCTCCGGCAGAAATAATTTTAATCGTCGTTTTATCATCTTCTTGTAATGAGTAAATGTTGCAGTTTGTGATCGTGTGACACCACGTGTAACGCACGTGGGATGGATCTTTCGTTTTTGTAACATATATATTTAATTCTTCAGAAGCAGGCTAGACCAAACTACTAAGAAATTTCAAGCCTTTGATGGCCTAAAAATATAATCTAGTTATTTCACTTTTTGTGTCAACGTTTTCATGATTATTAGCACACATACCACAGCATTTAAATGTCTACTTTATCTGCTTCTGCTGTTCCTTTGTCCATCATGGGAATAAATTCTGACTAAAGAATTGGCACTAGATCTAATTCTATGACTAACATAATCAGAATCTAATAGTAATCAAAAGTGGAGAACTAGTCATATGCTATGCTACAACAACAGTTTATTTCGTTTTGATGATGAAATGCATGAATATTTTGCCACACATATGGATAATAATATGCATATTTACTAATAACAGAAGATACGTAAGTGTACTAAATAGAGAGAACTTAAGTGCATGGTTTGTAGTACAAGGAAACGCAAGTTATCATTTCCTTGTACATCTGCTCTATTTTTCTCACATCGCAAAGGTCACATCGCAAAATACATTAACAGACGCAAGGAAAATAAGTGAACTCACATTGGACGCACATTTGTTTCCTAACATGGTTTGTTGTCTCTTTGTGCGAACAATCCTACCTGTGTGTGTGTTTCTCGTTTGCATTATATTGATAACCTGCAATTCTACACCGTGTAAGTACTTTAGATATACTTATGCTTCGTTCAAATTTCGTCTCCTATTGCTGTTTTTTAAATCCCATCTATTTATAGAAGGGACTTTTTAGGATGGGCCGCGGCGGTGCGAATTTAATAACCTCTCACAATTGAAGTAACAAGATAAAAATTAGGTCATGTCTAGTTACGCTAACCTCGCTGCTGAACGTACATTTGGCGCGAAAGGCCGTATTTGCGTATGTGTGTGTGTGTGTGTGTGTGTGTGTGTGTGTGTGTGTGTGTGTGTGTGTGTGTGTGTGTGTGTATACTGTGTGTGTGTGTGTGTGTGTGTGTGTGTGCGTGTGCGTATGTATGTAGACACGATAATCTCAGATATTGCTGGACGTACAAGATTGAAACTTGGCGAAATACTTTATTTAAGAGGTGGCTAAGAAAGCCTCCGAGCATGTTGTAACTGGATGTCTCATTGAAGACATAAAAGACCGTTTATAGAAAGTCGAGATTAGAGTCTGTAATTTGTGTCATATTTACTTGAAAGTTTGGATATAGCTAGTTTGGAGAAAGACATTAGACGAGTTCGTTAGACCAGCTTAGTACCTCTTCAACGTTTTGAATAACAATTAATTCAAGACAACCACCCATCAAACAGCCAGCCCTGGAAGACAGCTGTGCGGAACAAAACAGTCAGCCCTGGAAGAGGCTGCCTGCCTTTCGGATGAGGGACGCGAAATATAAATTTCGTCACTGTGTACACGGCGTCTTGAGACTTGCGATGCCATGACGTCAAGCTTATAGCGACGTAATTTTGCTGCTCGTGCTATTCTTCTTCAGAATTCCTGTCGCTACACCAGCCCACAGAGCGTACTAATGGCGGGAAGCGCCGCGTGTCAGTCTTTATTTGTGTGTGCCGGCGTGTGTGTTGATCAGAGGTTGGCTTAGAGAGGAAGGAAATGGATCAGAAGGATAAACTTAAAATGATGAACAACTCTGATTGTTCCTAAAACAAAAACGCACGTGAGCTCCAAACAATACGGTAGTCTTTGGGATGAATCCTCATCTTGTTGAATAGGAGATATTTCAACATCAGAATCAGGTCAAAGACAAAAGGTAGAGACCCTTGACAACGAGGACAGCTCTCATATAGAAGGGACTTTGTGGGTTATGGTTCATCCTATCTTGTTTCTCAATGAAACTGAAAACCTGAAACTTTTTCTTATCACCTCCGAAGTTTTCACATCCACGCAGCCAAGCAATATTGATAATTAAGATGATTCAAAACAATGCGGCGCGTCTCACCTTGAAGAAACGAAAGAGAGACCACGTTACGCCTCTACTGAAGCAGCTGCACTGGCTGCCCGTAAAATTCCGCTGGCAGTACAAAATTGCAATTTTCGCCTATCGGCATTTTGACGGATCTCTCCCGCCGTACCTTTCTGCCAAGCTGTCTGTTTATCAGCCATCACGCACCCTCCGTTCCTCTAGTGTAAAACTTTTAAAAATCCCGAAGCTTAACATGAAACTGTCGGGGAGCGTTCCGGCTTTCACCCTTTTAGCCCCAAGTGTGTGGAACTCTCTGCCAACTGAAATGCAGAATCTGCCCACATTGTCACAGTTCAAAGCTCACTTAAAGACTTTTCTCTTCTGTCGGGCATTTAACACTTAGCTCATCTTTAGCTAACTGTTGACTGCCTTTTATTCTGATCCTAGAGGAAGTGAATGTAAGTTATTGGGAAGAGATGGGGTGGTTTAAAGTAGTGTATAATCGTGCGTGTGTCTGAGAGAGAGAGGGTGTGCTGTTGTGCATGCGCAGTGAGTCCAGTGTTTTCCTGGAGAACAGCGCTATACAAAAACTATGTATTATTATTATTATTATTATTATTATTATTATTATTATTATTATTATTATTATTATTATATGCTCACTTTGCCTTTTTCGTGTGTGTGTGTGTGTGTGTGTGTGTGTGTGTGTGTGTGTGTGTGTGTGTGTGTGTGTGTACGTGCGAGGGTACGTGCCTGTGATATTATTATTATTATTATTATTATTATAACAACAATAATAATGATAACATTAGTAGTAGATAAGATAAGATAGTTTATTGCCATATGTTTCCATGTACAAAACAATAAAAACATTGGAATTTGTCTTAATGTCAGTTACTCTAGACTAAAATCACACACACACACACACACACACACACACACACACACACACACACACACACACACACACACACACACACACACAGTAACCTCTAAAATATGATTTTCATGCTAAATACTAAGCAAATACCGGTATTAAACATGGCGAACAGGCACGCCTCACTGATTCAGTTAAAACTGTGTACACATTCGTTCTTACTCGCCACTCGCGCTCTCTCCAATCAGTCTAGTTGATAAGAGAGAGCGCGAACAGAGGGAAAAAACTGTTGCGGAATCTGCTGGTCCTGGTTCTGAATGACCTGTACCTGCGCCCTGGTGGTAAAATTTGGAAAAGCTCAATGCCGGGGTGGGTGGAATCACTGGAGATAAGACACGCTGCTGGTACAGTGAGTCCAGGCTAGGAAGATCTCTGCCTATGATTTTTGAAGCTGTCTTGACCACCCTACTCATTCTGATTTTCTTTTTGGCCGTGATGGAACCATACCAAACCGTGATCGAAAAGGTGAGCACGCTCTCAATCACAGCTCGGTAAAATTACATCAACCGAGACCGAAACTTTTCATACGTTGCAGGAAGAACAAGCGCTGCTGTGCTTTTTGGGCGATGAGGCGAGTGTTTCCTCCCACTTAAGTTCACATGACAGGGTAGTGCCAAGAAACTTAAAATTCTGGACTGTTTCAATGATTTCACTATTGATCACAAGAGGGGGAGTGGACTGTTTCTTTCTAAAGTCCACAATCATTTCTTTTGTTTTGCCAGAGGGCAGTTCAAGGTTGTTGTTATTACACCAGCTAATTAGAGTCTCAACCTGATTACGGTAGTCGGATTCGTCTGAGTTTGTAATGCACCCTTCCACTGTGGTGTCATCTGCAAATTTTAGAACTTTAATACTGGCATGGCATGAAGCACAGTCATAAGTAAACAGGGAGTAGAGCATAGGGGAGAGCACGCATCCCTGAAGCGTGCCCGTGGATAAAATGAGGGTGGACGACACATTTCCACCAATTTTAACGACCTCTGGTCTCATCAACAGGAAATCGAGGGTCCAGAGGCACAATGCCTCTGGAACTCCGAGTTGCTGGATCTTCTGGTGCAGTTTGGATGGAATAATGGTGTTAAAAGCAGAACTTTAATCAACAAATAAAATTCTGGCATAGGTGTTTGGGATTTGAAGGTGTTGTAAAACATAAAACAAACCAAGTGACGCCGCATCCTCTACGGAACGTTTTTCGCGATACGCGAATTGAAAACAATCCAGCAGAGGATCGATAAGTGTTCTCAGAAACCGGAGGACCAGGCGCGCTCAAGCGACTTCATTACAACTGAGGTCAGAGCAACCGGTCTATGGTCGTTTAGGGAGGACACTTTGGATTTTTTCGGAACAGGAATGATGGTGGACTTTTTGAAACACCGAGGAACAATGCACTGAGAGAGGGACATGTTGAAAATGTCAGTAAAGACGCCCGAGTAGTAGTAGTAGCAGTAGTAGTAGTTTATTTTTTGCAGGCCATCTGGCCAGTATGAACAAAAAGGACAGTTAACAATCAGAAAATACAGGAAAGTGGTTGTTGAAATTTATAACGTTGAAATAATATTAACCATGCATTGGAAGCTTCAAAATCTGTACATTCTGAAGCGTTCTATGAGCGATTCGCTTCGAACAGCAAAAATACTATCGAACGTGTTGCATGCTGCACAACAATGCTCCGCGTAAAATTCAAACGGACCGCTTTAAAAATGACAAGGGAGACACTGAACTGTCGACGGTTTGAAGCGAAAGGTTAGCACTCTTGTCAATTCACTTTTAATCATAGATCAGCAACATACTTTATGCTGTAAAGAAGAAAGCTTCAATACGCTCTGATATTATAACTTCTCGACTCTTTATTTCTACACAGATCTCTCAACTTAAGCTGTCTCGGTCGATATGGAATCTATATGTCCAGAAGTTATAATACCACATATAAAGCCGTTTGCATTACACTACCATATAAAATTACATTAATTCTTTCTATTATTCACAGGTGCACATTTCAGTTTTCCAACCTTAAACAGTTCTGAACTGTCCGTAACGGAGAACACCACAATTGTTCTGCCATTCAGCGTGGTCTCCAGTGGCTGTCCGAAGAAAGACCGCTTTTCTCTGCTAGTGACTAGGATCTCAAATCTGGGGAATGTATACTGTTACCTGATGCATGAAAATGGGGTATGCCAGAAACCAGCAACAGCTTCCAGTTGCAAATGCTCCTCAGTGCAAGGCGAGTACGAGTTTCAGCACACAGTCAGTCTCACGGACATCTCTCCAACCTACTGGCTGTGGTCAGCAACCAACGACGCTGTGCAGGAACGCAGATTGACGTTCGTTGTATGTGAGTATACTTCCCAATGCGCAAATGGCCATTTGGCCGGCGTCGGCGGCCGACGCCGGCCAAATGGCCTTTGCGCATTGGGTTACTGCGTGAAACTGAGAGGCGCAATATGAAACTTCTTGAAGAGGTTATCTTTTACTGCAAGAGAACGCAGATTGTGTTTGTGAAATCACTGTCAACATCAAACATCCCCAGCCGTCAAGGGAACGTGGGTACACAGGTTTTTTTTCTGCAAGAGGAAACAACGGGGGCTCACGAGGACCCGTACCTCTTGTAGTTGGTTGGTGTTCAGCTTTAGAAGTGAACGGTTCACACAGAGAGAGAGAGAGAGAGAGAGAGAGAGAGAGAGAGAGAGAGAGAGAGAGAGAGAGAGAGAGAGAGAGAGAGAGAGAGAGAGAGAGAGAGAGAGAGAGAGAGAGAGATGGAGACTGAGGTAATTGTACAGACACAAAGTCTAACTGCCACGAGACTCCTTTATTTGGCTTTCTTTTTATTGCGAACATCAGTCTCCATACTGAGGGAAAGTGTGCTTACGAGAATAATTAAATGGCTGTTTCAGGAAACATGTACTGTCAAAGCATTATATTAATTTCCATGCCTGTGGTGTTGTGTATTTTTCATAATATTGAAACATGAACTTTCATTTTACTGAAGATAAACCTGAACCTACGAAATCTGTCTTGGACAAAACCACCCTAGAAATCGAACCCTCGAAATCTGTCTTGGACAATACCACCCCAGAAACTGAACCTGCGAAATCTGTATTGGGCAAGACCAACCCAAAAATCGAACCTGCAAAATCTATCTTGCACAAAACCACCCCAGAAAGCGAACCTGCGAAATCTGTCTTGGACAAAACCACCCCAGAAATAACTACGGGTGAAAAGCCTACAGTAGAACAACCAACTGTCCCTCATCTCGATGGAACTTTCATCAAGGAGTCGGCACCTGTCCAGGTGTATGTCACCGGTATCATCGCTGCTGCTGTCGTCGTCATTTTTGTCAGCCTCTTTATTAGTATTACTGTCATCTGCACCAAGAAAGGTATTCTCTCTCTCTCTCTCTCTCTCTCTCTCTCTCTCTCTCTCTCTCTCTCTCTCTCTCTCTCTCTCTCTCTCTCTCTCTCTCTCTCTCTCTCTCTCTCTCTCTCTCTCTCTAGTATATGGGATTTTTTGGGTCATTTTTACTTGTATATGTTTTATCTTTTGATGTATCGTCGACCGTTGTTTTGCGCACGTTGGACTTGTTGTCTGGAACTCTCTACTCATAGACATTAGACATTCTCCCTCATTCACTGCCTTTAAATCTGCCCTTAAGACCCACCTGTTCGATACCCCAATGTAGCTCAGTTCTTTGTGATTATGTACCTGTGTGTTTGTCTGTGTGTGTGCGTGTGTATTGCAGAATCCTTTGTTTCTCTGGCTTTATGACACCCTCTAACTCCCACTCTGTATTTGTAAAGCGCTTAGGGCTTATTTTAGGATAAGCGCTATATCTATCTATCTATCTATCTATCTATCTATCTATCTATCTATCTATCTATCTATCTATCTATCTATCTATCTATCTATCTATCTATCTATCTATCTATCTATCTATCTATCTATCTATCTATCTATCTATCTATCTATCTATCTATCTATCTATCTATCTATCTATCTATCTATCTATCTATCTATCTATCTATCTATCTATCTATCTATCTATCTATCTATCTATCTATATATCTATCTATATCCCGTAGTCTTGCCGACCGTTGGGGCACCACTGATGACTTGGCAACCAGCTCCCTCCATTCCTCTATGTTCTCTGCCATTCTTAGCGTATCAGCCAGCTTCAGTCCTGTCCACTCTGAGATATTGTCCTCCCATCTTTTCCTCTGTCTTCCTCTCCTTCGTCCTCCTTGCACAGTGCCTTGCAGGATTGTTTTGGCAAGCCCTGCTGAACGCGTGACATGCACATACCACTTCAGTTTGCGTTTTTTTTTTTCACAATGGCTAATAGGTCTTCATAGGGCCCGATGGCTTGCTGATTCTGCTTCCCACTTCCTCGTTCGTGATGTGATCTCTGTATGAAATGCCAAGCAGCCTGCGAAAACATCTCATTTCAGTGGCTTGTATCCTCCTTTTAAGGTCTGCTGTGAGGGTCCATGACTCGCAGGCATACAAGTACACTGAGATGACTAAGGAGCGCATCAGTCTGATCTTGGAGCAGAGCGTGATGTTTCTGTCCTTCCATTATGGTCTTCAATCTTGTCAGTGCTGTTATTGTCTGCGCAATCCTGGACAGTATTTCTGGTTTTGATCCCTCAGCTGTCAAAATGACTCCTAAGTATTTGAATTTATTTACTGTTTCTAGTTTTTGGCTTCCAATCATGACGTCAGTGCCAATGCCACTGGTGTTATCTGTCATCAGTTTGGTCTTCTCTGCACTGATTTCCATCCCATACGCAATGGCTGTACTGTCCAGCTTTTCCACCAGCTGAGCTAGCTCCTTCTCTGTTCCTGCAAGGCCATCAATGTCGTCCGCAAAGCGCAAGTTCGTGATTGTTCTGCCTCCAATACTGACAGTTCCTTCATGATCTTTCAGAGCGTCTGTCATGATTCTTTCCAGGAAGATGTTGAAAAGAGTAGATGAGATCAAGCAGCCTTGTCTGACTCCGACTGTAGTCCTAAACCAGTTTCCTATTTTGCCATTGAAGCAGACTGCGCTAGTGGCCTTGTTGTAAAGGTTTGCTATGACTTTGATCAGGTTGGCATTTATGTTGTATAGCTTCATGGTGGACCAAAGGGCTGCATGCCACACCCTGTCAAACGCTTTCTTAAAATACACAAAGACATGATAGAGGTCTTGCTGATGCTGGAGGTACCTCTCACATAGAACTCTCAGGTTGAAGATCTGCTCAGTTGTGCTGCGCCCTGGTCTGAAGCCTGCCTGTTCCTCAGCTATGATTTCCTCTGCCTGTGGCTTCAGCCTGTTCAGTAGGATCTTTAACATGACTTTGCTTGGGTGGCATATAAGACTGATCGTGCGATAATTCTGGCATTGATGTAAGTTGCCGTTTTGGGGGAGAGTTATTATAAGTGATTGGGTCCATGGTGTGGGCCAATCCCCTGACTGCCAGATCTTATTGCAGATTTTCGCGGACAGGCTTGGCACTTACCATCCGCGCGGCTTGAACATTCGCCCCTAGGGATGTATGCTCGGCCTGATGGGTAGTTGGTGCCAGGCTTGACCTCACTGTTGATACTGGATGCTACCTTTGAGTGTGTGTGTGTGTGTGTGTGTGTGTGTGTGTGTGTGTGTGTGTGTGTGCATGTGCGTGAGCTGCAGTAGGCACGAGTGCATGCGAATGTATGCAGTGACGTGTATGTATATAGACGTAAGTTTTGTGCTACGTGTTTTGTGCATGTGTATTTGCGTCATTATGTGTGTGTGTGTGTGTGTGTGGGGTTTTTTTTTTTTTTTTTTTTTTTTTTTTTTTTTTTTTTTTACGTCATTCTAAATTCTCTCTATACAGGATGACGTCTTTTCTTTCTGGTGTTCTTTTCTGTTCTACGTTTGTTTCCATGTCACCTGAGGAAGGATCTTTGATCCGAAACGTTGTTATTTGTTTCTATTTTAAAGGGTTTTCTACCACTATCTTCTGTTTTTCTTTCACGTGAAACCCTAGCGGCAACAGTTTTACTACATACTTATTGCAGATTGTTAGTAAGGCGCTTATCATGTCTTCTCCCCCTTCTTGGACTAGTTCTGCAGGGATGTTGTCTGCTCCTGCTGCCTTCCCTTTTTTCAGCGACTTCACTGCAGCCTCTACTTCTTCTCGGAGGATGGGGTAGTTGCCATTGTTGGTCACGGATGGGTTGACAAGTATGCCTGGGTCCCATGTAGCTCGGTGGTTGTACAAATCTGAGCAGTACTCTGTCCATCTCTTCAGTATGTCTTGGTCTTCCGTAAGACAGTTCCCTTCACTATCTTGAATGATCGAGGAGCGTCCTTGTTTTACACTGGTCAGGTCTTTCACCAGCTTTTTTGCTATTATTTTTGTTCAGATATTTTTCTACGTGTTTACACTGATCTTCAATCCACTTATTCTTTGCCTTTTTCATGCTTTTCTTGCTCTATATAAGTAGCCATTATTATTATTATTATTATTATTATTATTATTATTATTATTATTATTATTATTATTATTATTATTATTATTATTATTATTATTATCGTCTGATGTATAATTGTATGTGTACGTAGCAGGACAGTTTGGAAAATAGGCATTGCTATGCCTAAAACCTTTTTATCCTGATTAAAAACGTTTCATCATCTCTCTCTCTAAGCGCGAGCAGAGAGAGAGAGAGAGAGAGAGAGAGAGAGAGAGAGAGAGAGAGAGAGAGAGAGAGAGAGAGAGAGAGAGAGAGAGAGAGAGAGAGAGAGAGAGAGAGAGAGAGAGAGAGAGAGAGAGAGAGAGTGAGAGAGTGTGATTTTGCACAACAGTTTGTGCTGCTTCTCTAAAGCCCTTTGTTTTTATTCATAGAAATATCGTCATTAGCTAAATTATGCATGGTACTGTCAGGTAGCGCGAACCACATGTCCGCTGCGCCTACAGGTCATGGCAACGAGGGCATCGCCATGCTGCCACTTCCCCTAGCGAATGACGCCGTCAGACCTCCCTCAGACTCCAGTCAAACCAGTAACCTGTACGAGGAAATACCTGAGAAACCTGCCCATCCACACTGGGGTACTTAACCAGAGCGCAGAGGCCATCGGGCCAACGTCGGCTCGATGGCCTCTGCACATTGGGTACTTTATTTCCTTTCTAGCCATGCACATTTTTTTCTTTACCTTTTGGATGTCGGTGGCGCGTTGTGTCGCGATGATTCCGACAGGCAAAGGGTTACCGGTATTACTTATTTCGATCTGTGTGTGTTCGCAAAGCTGTTGATTACGTCAACTACTCGTACCACGTTCCATTTTGCGTGTACGGCCATGCACGTCATAATAAAACTGTAGGGGGCGGGGGCAAAGTAACCCCCCCCTCAGGCACCCCCCCGCGCGCGCGCACGTGCGAGTGTGTGTGTGTGTGTGTGTGTGTGTGTGTGTGTGTGTGTGTGTGTGCGCGAGTGTGTGTGTGTGTGTGTGTGTGTGTGTGTGTGTGTGTGTGTGCGAGTGTGTGTGTGTGTGTTCCGACTTTTGTCTATCTTCTTTTAACCCATTTAGCCCCTACGGCCAACAGTAGATGATGGATCGACCACGATAATTCAAGGGTAGTGCCAGATGAGCTTGGCGCCTGAAGGCGCCAAGCTCATCTGGCACTACCCTTGAATTATCATGGTCGAACTATCTCCTGCAACTGGTACATAGTCATTAAGGAACACCTCCAGGCTTTCAGACATGCTGCCGTGGGGTTAAATGGGTTAATCCTCACAATACACAATCAGTTGCAGGTGTACTGCGTTTTAGCGGCCACTGCCGTGCCCCTCGTGAGGATTCAAGCGGGTATCTCCATGCTACACCCTCCCTGCCCGAACTGAATGCAGGACGGAAGACAAAGGGCAACGCAATACAGGCAACATCTTCAGAATCAGCTAAAGTTCCCGTACCAGTATCTCAACATTCATCGGAACTGTAGCAGCACTCCTCCAAAACAGACAAACAAACTTTCAAAAGGAACATTTCTTACCACAGAAAATAATTGTGCTTGTATGTGTGTGCATAGATTAAATTTGTTTTTTGTTTAAAGGTAGTGAGATTCTGCATACATGCATTTTTTGTAACGCGCTTAGAGCCCACTGCTCCTTGGGATTTATAGCGATATAAATGCTATTTATTATTATTATTTTTATTTTTATTATTATTATTATTATTATTATTATTATTATTATTATTATTATTATTATTATTATTATTATTATATTATTATTATTATTATTATTGTTATTGTTATTATTATTATTATTATTATTATTATTATTATTATTATTATTATTATTATTATTATTATTATTATTAACTAGACATCACAACGAAAGCCAGATAAAGACAATATTAATCTGTATGAACCAAAAATTCGAATACTCAGTTATATTACTTCTCTTTCAAATTTAACCTTGCATGCAATATAACAAGGTCAAATGTGAAAGAAAAGTAATGTAGCCAGAGTCTTTCTATACAACGTTGATCTTTTCTATGTTGACTATTATTTACAGTGCATTAGGTTGCTGCACATTTTTTTTTTTTTTTTTTTTTTTTTTGTTCTGTGTGGTCGCTTTGTTGGTGTATTTTGCTTACTGCATTTTTAGTGCAGTGTGAACGGTATTGTAAATCTTGTATGTGAACATTTTACGAATTTGTATGTGAATATTTTTACGGTGCTGTGGTCTTTCAAGAACAATTTCCCTAGGTATAGGTGAGCAATATACACACATGCATATCCTGATATCCAGTGTATAGTCCTGCGGCACCGAAGTGATCAGAGACGCGCCCGCACTCGTGTGTGCTTTTATACACTGGTCGACCCTTTAAGTAAGATACATAATTATTTGCATGTACTCATTTTCGGAACTAATATCAAGTCATAAGCTAAAAATGTGAAATTAGAGATTATTTAAAGGATCTGAGCGGGTAGAAAGAGTACGAGTCCGAAATAGCTCAAGCAGTTAAGCGTGGGAGGCGACAGAGAGCGAAGAGAACAGCCGGGTTGTGGGTTGGAACGCACCATCCCGGCCCCGGTACCTGGACTCGCAATCCAAGGTGAAAACAGACGGGCTTGTTCAATAGCATGTCCATTGAAAGGTCCTTGAAAATCAAAGTGGCACAGTGGCAGTGCGCCTGAATTGATCAGTCTTCAGGTCGAACTCCATAGGTGATAACTGTCCCTAGGTGATAACCCGCCCGTTTGGACCGTCCATTATCGCTCCGGGTGCGTGGACGTTAATCCCCGAACAATCCAGTGCGCAAAGTCCATCGGGCCGACGTCGGCCGCCGTTGGCCCGCGCACGTCCCTGCGCGGGCCAACGGCGAACGACGTCGGCCCGATGGTCTTTTGCGCATTGGGTGATCACTCAAACAGTCTATCGATCAGTCTCAAAGACTACAAACGTAGAGGTTGACAACTTTCAAGATTAGCTGTCATAAGCATGTGTGCTGGTCTTTGATTTCGTAGCTTGCGGCTCAAAGCTGTGAGGTCGTAAATCACGGACTCAGCACGCATACTGCTTTGTGCATTGCTCATGTCGGAACTTGTCCCACTTCAAACGAAACCCGGAAATAAAATTGTTATGCGTCTGCATACCCAGCTTTAAGGTTATACAAGCGCACTATCCGATGCTCAAAAGGTTATCGGGCCGACGACAGCCGCGGCCGTTGGCCCGCGCACATCCGTACGCGGGCCAGCGTCGGCCGACGTCGGCCCGAAAACCTTTGTGCATCGGGAGTGGGTTGAATAATAATATGTCTACTTGGTGACCACATCAAACGCCTTTTGTTTAAAATCTCGCCTCGGTTTCGGATTAACCCAATCAGCCCTGAAGCCCTACAGCAGGAGATGGGTCGACCATGATAATTCAAGGGTAGTGCCCGATTAGCTTGGCGCCTGTCGGCGCCAAGCTAATCTGGCACTGCCCTTGAATTATCATGGTGAATCCATCTCCTGCAACAGGTGCATAGTCGTTATATGACGCTTCTGAAATGTGGGAAATACGTGCGCCGGGCTGAATGAGTTAACGTGTATTGATAAGTGGTTAGTTAGTTATTGAGATCTGACGCCGAGCAAACTACCAATGCCATCTGACGGGGGAGCGAGATATCATTTCACAGGCTATGAAATCTTATCTGTATTACTTCCCGGACTCATACTTCTATTTGCAAGGAATGAATGAAACGTGATCCACTTATATACAGAACAATGTGCCAATGACTCTGTCGTAATCAGTGCCTCTCTGCCGTTTCATGGCAAAAGCCATTATGTCTATTTTTGAGAAAAGCGAGATTTGCATTGCATAACAATGAAAATCTAGCTTTACTCAAAAATGCACACGCTGGCTTTTGTCATATATCGGCACCTCCGAACTGCCTAACTGCCGTGTATCATATTCTACCGGCCGCGGTAGTATATATGGGGCAATTTCTGCTGTGTTTGTATGTATTAACTCTTGTGTGCCTAAAAGAATATATACGGCACATATTGCATCTGTTCAGTGAGATCTGTCATGCAAGCTTTCACGAGCCGTCTGTATATCAAATGCCTTCCTCTGTAATTATGTATCTGTAATAAATGTGCAGATGTATTGAGTTGCGTGTCTGGTCTTAGCCTTAACCCATTCAGCCCTCACGCACTACAGCAGGAGATGGATCGACCATGATAATTCAAGGGTAGTGCCAGATTAGAATGGAGCCTGTCGGCGCCAAGCTAATCTGGCACTGTCCTTAAATTATCATGGTCGATCCATCTCCTGCAACTGGTGCATAGTCATTAGATGACGCCTCCCAAATTTTTTAAATACGGCCGTCGGGCTAAATGAGTTAAGGAGGCATGTGACGAAAAAGGAAAATGAGACATTGCTCTCTGTCTGTCTGTCTCTGTGTCTGTCTGTCTGTCTCTGTCTGTCTGTGTCTGTCTGTCTGTGTCTGTCTGACTGTCTGTCTGTCTGTCTGTCTCCCTCTCTCTTTCTCTCTCTCACACACACACACACACACACACACACACACACACACACACACACACGCGCGCGCACACACACAAACACACGCACGCACCCACGCGCGCGCACGCCCGCATTCACGTACACACGCACGCACGCACGCACACACACACACACACACACACACACACACACACACACACACACAGAGAGAGAGAAAGAGCGACTGAAGTAACTTTACAGACACAAAGTCGAACTGACACAAGACTCTTTTATTTGGCAACATCTGCATGCAGTAAAAGGTAAATAGTGCATACCTGAGTTATTTATGTGTCATTTCATAATACTGAGCACAAATTTTTAACCTTATTCCTACAAATAATCCTTTGGCAGTAGCTAACGGTTTTTGTCGCTTTGATTTCTGCGGGAATCATCGCGACGAAAACCACTACGGCCAAAAGTTTAGTCTGAATGTCGAAAAATGAAGGAATTTTCTGCTCACTACGGCCAAAAGTTTAGTCTGAATGTCGAAAAACGAAGGAATTTCCTGCTCTTGTTTTTGCTGGTAAGTAGGAGAGTTTTCTGGTGGACGTAAGGGCAGTAACCACATCAAGATCTGTATCTGCTGTATTCACAAAGATGACCAAGAGATGGGTAGGAAAGTTTTAACTCATTCAGCCCGACGGCCGTATTTCCCAAATTTTGGAGGCGTCATGTATTGACTATACATCAGTTGCAGGAGATGGATCGACCATGATAATTCAAGGGCAGTGCCAGATTAGCTTGGCGCCGACAGGCGCCAAGCTAATCTGGCACTGCCCTTGAATTATCATGGTCGACCCATCTCCTGCTGTAGTTCGTCAGGGCTGAATGGGTTAATAAAGGCGGCAGAACAAAGCTTTGGGAACGCGTTTTATTGGCGAATTTCACCCCTTACAGTAAGACTTCACGAAGTGCGCATCTGAAGTAGCTGTACACTGACCGATACTGGCGTGAAGAGCAGAGATGTGAATGAGACAAAATTAGGCACGCAGAACAATGGATTAACAAGAGATAAATCCTCGTGAGCCCCCACGACTGCGGAGACTCATGAGGATGTATGTCTCTTGCAGGTGGATAGTTAGTTAGTTATTTGGGCTTAACGCCGAGCAGGCAACTAAGGCCATCTCACGGCGGTTGCAGGTGGATAGCGTTCGACCTGGCTCAGCAGCTCAAGGGTTAACAGAAATCCAAGCATTGCTGCGCTCTTTCTTCCACCATTCGTCGATTGTATCACAGGACCAGAAAAACCGCAAAATCTGAAATAATTAGTATCATTGGTACTTTCAGACATATGAATCGTGGTAAGGGGATTTAACTCGTATTGGGTTCCTTGCCCTGTGGGTCAAACGGCTTGAGAAATGTCGACCTTGTCTGTGGCTTCATTGCAGCCAGGAGTTGTATACCATTGTCCATATCCAGACAACAGAACTTGCTAGCAGCGCACCACGTAGGGAAACCCTAAGAAAAAAATGCAGATTTGTATTGGTATCCCCTTCAGTACCAGTGCCTGTAATATATATCCAGCAACCTGTGTGTAGGTTATTGTTTTAAAGAAACATGTTGCGGGAGAGTATGCTCCGTAATACCGTTGGTCAGTTGGTCCGTATTGCTTTTCATGGAGTGAGCGAAACAATTCGAAGACCAGGAAGTAGACGAACGTGATTGGTCGTGTGACATTTATGAGTGAAAATAATATGATTTATAGTTTGGTTAACCATTTGGGTTCCGTAGCGGTTTAAGTCGCGATGATTCATGCAGGAATCATCGCGACTAAAACGGCTACGGACACCCAAAGGGTTAATTGTTTGGTTGGTTGACTGGTTTAACAAGTTGATCGGAAACGAGGGTCTTTAAAGGAATGTTTATTGTTTATTTCGCTGGGTTCTTTTTGTGGGTTGATGCAGTCGGTTGGGCTCCTCACAATCGATGCCTCACGGATATGTGCTTCAGGCAGACGAGGTTACACAGGAGTGAATCTCTGATGAGTTCAGAGACATTTTCATAAGACAAAAGGAATTATGAACCCTGGATTTAAATTTAATTAATATTCGTCTTTTTGGCATCCATTCCCATAACATCCCGTGCCATTTGCAGACAGACTTACGCGGGGAGTACACCACAGTACATTTCTATTCAATGCTTTACATCTCATTTGATTAGAAGTGGACTTGTGGTGTTCTCCCCGAGCGGCTCTATCTGGGGAGTACACTAGCAAGCAGCATGGGATTCTAGTCAGTGGTTCACTGTACATTCGACGAAACTAAAACACACCCAAAAGCAGTTCAAGTATGAAATCCGAAAAAAGACTGTCAAGCGTGTAAAATATATGCAAGGAGGCTAGCTATTTCTTTCCAAAGCAGTTAACCCCTTCGCGAGGTGTACACAACCCAGCTGCAAGAAGAATAAAACCCTATGAGCCCACACAGATGCGGGTATGGGGTGGGGATGGGAAAGGGGTGAGGGTTGGCAAGAGATTCGCCGCGTATCCGTAGGCGGCACGTCTCGAATGAGTTAACATGCCTATTGTTGGCATCATCTGGAATTACACCGATGGCTGCAATGCTTGGACATTCAATTTAAAAGGATTTTAGAAAAAATATATTACAACTGGCTGTAAAAAGGTTAACTTACGTCTGACTGACTGCATCCCCTCCTGAGCGAGATTGATAGGAAATATGAGGCTGGGGTGTGGGATTGCCACAGCACGCTTCATCGTATGCGCCACAGCAATGGAACCCCTGTTTGCAGTACTGCACGTATACTGACGACGAGAAGCAAACGTCACCGTACCGACAGCACAGCGTGGCGCTGGAGCAGCAGTAGTAACCATCCCTACAGTAGGTAGCCCGTGTGCACACGTCATCGCTGTGTGTCTGAGAGCCTGCGTACAATCAACATCGTTGCTGAAACCGCCATCACAAGGAGTCACTGACCTCCGGATCACTTCCGGATGCACCTGAGTCACCCGGATGTAAATGACAACGGCAAGAGTCATAGATCTTCATGAGCCCCCGCAATTGCGGGGGCTCATGAAGATCTATGTCTCTTGTATTTGGTGTCAAGTTTTCGTGTTCCGACAGTATCGGGATTAATCATGCAGGCAATTACGTGCCCGCTTCAGTAAATCTGAAACGATTCACTGAAGTCATGAAACCATATTGCGTTATTCATGCTGGATTCCTTATTGTGCTTAATTTATTGTTTAGTTCTTATTGTTTCAGCTCAAAGTTATATGTGTGACAACTGTTCTACAAAAAACTATGTGCTATCTGTTTTTAAAAAATATATATATTTAGTATAGAGAAACAATGAACACAAGTAACGACAACAAAATAACTATTTAAAAAATATTATTACTTATATTATTATTTTTATTATTAATAATTAGTGGTAGTATAGTAGTTGTTTTATTATTATTATTATTATTATTATTATTATTATTATTATTATTATTATTATTATTATTATTATTATTATTATTATTATTATTATTGTTGTTTGTTATTATTATACTTACACAGAAAGAGAAGAACCAGAAGAACGGGCAACGTCGAGAACACTTTGAGAAACATTTTTCGTGTTGCACAAAAGCATACACGTACAGATACTACTGATAAATATTTTGTATCGTCAGATGCCTTAAATATCAGCCAGACAGGGTTTAGGTACAAATGTTGTCGTCATTTGCCATGTAGGGGAGGAGACCCATGTATGAAACACTTAAGCAAAAACGTCTCGCGCGATCGTCCAAAGAAAGGTAGAATCAATCCGAAAACAGGGTTTGATAGAGATTATATTGATACATCTTAGGACAAAACCAAATTTCAAAACTGGAATCGAAGCAGAAACAGGTCCAGTTTGAAAAAAGCGACACATTGTTTCATATTAGGCACCATTTGCCTAATATGAAACACTAGGTCTCCTTTTATGAAACAGTGTAAATATGTCCTTTTTACAAGTTTCACTTACGTTGTGTTGGAAAATTAAGGCATGAGAGACGGTTAGCACACGTTGTAGGCTCATTAATTTTAACAATGAAAGTGAGTTAAGTATAATGAGTCATCTGCAACTGGTTCACTATTGGTCCATCCATCCATCATCCTGTGAGTATCCAATTGTGACAGATTTTATATTTTGAATTTTTTGAGAGACCATCAGAGCCATAGACTTCTAATTTGGCACAGTGATACTATTTGACAATAGCTTTGATTGTCACTTGCGCTGACCTCCACGAAATGTCAAGGTTACAAAGGTCAATAAACGGGCGATTTTTTTTAAAAGAAACTAGGTATAATCTTATTTTAAAACATGCCAAAGAAAAAAATGATGATATAACTTTTGTTTGCAACTCTATTAAGTTAACTTCTCGTTAAGGTCAAAGGTCATGGGAAGTAAGAAGGCTTTTACCTTAGGTTGTTGCTATTACAGGTATTGTATGTGAACTTTGCAATAAGACTCCAGTAGAAATGTTTTGCTAGGATTACACTATGCATATTAATTTTATTGGCTCCTTCCAAAGGTCAAAGGTCAGGCATGGTCAGCAAGTGTCTGGAAAATGTTCTATGGGGGAAATACAAGCTAATGTATTTTAGTTTTTCCACCTCATAAAGGAAAACTTGATAAAATCTAGCTTTATCGGTACAGGTTTATGTACATATTCAGAAGCAAATTCTGTGGGAGAGGGGTGTTTCAAGGTGCACGGCTCCCAGGATATTTTTAACGTGTAATGTTTCATTTTTGGGAGTTTGGAACACCCCCGCCGCCCCTCCCCACCCACCCACCCCTGCCCCACCCCCCTCCTCCCCCCCCCCACACACACCCTCCCGCGCCTCTGCTTGGAAATTGTAAACCGTCCGTCGTGTGAGTTTTCAGCCATTGGTGAAAAGGTCTCCAGACCTCTCTCCCCCTTCCCTCGACCCCCCCCCCACCCCCCACACTCACACTAACACCAGCACCATGCACGCCTCGTTTGATAGCTAACAAGTGGCGCATTTGTAGGTCCTCACTCTCTTCACATTCTCAGCAACTGTGTGACTCCCCCCCCCCCCCAACCTCCCCCCCCCCCCCCGCCCACAGGAAGAGTTCCCACGAAAAGGTCTATGGAATCTCGCGCACGTTCTTTTTTTTTTTTTTCTTCTAAACTGCCCTCTACCTTAGAGAGGTCATTCGCAATAGTATTCGCGGTATAAAATGCATACTTAGATACTTTCAAACTTTTGCGCCCAAAGTTACCTTTTAAAAACAATGTGTGTGCGAAAAATGACTAATCTTTACAGACACATCGACCTATGATGACTTTGACCTTTTCTACAGTTGAAATATGATGGTAAACTCGTTCTTGTAAACTACATTTGTGTCGAGTTTAAAGTCTGTGAATATTATTATCCCTAAAATAAAATTGCCTTATACAAACCGCACACATACACACACGACGGCTGAAGAGCGGCTGCATGGGCGATTGATGACTACATTTATACTGTTTTACATTTGCTGTCACACCTAAGCCAACAAGGTTTGGTCTTGGAACAACTATTTAACCCCACCCCCTCCCCGCAGACAGTAATGCGCCATTTTGTCTGTCTGAAAGCATTCCCGACAACTGTGCGCGTCATCTTGAAGTGATGTAGCGACATAAACCTGGTTTTTGACATATCTGTTTTATTCTCTTCACTACCACTGGACGCAAATATTGCTCTGAAATCTTTATTAATTCAGTTCCAAGGAACCCCAACCGTCAAATAAACATAAGTCAGTTGTGTCAGCAAGAGCCAGAATAGCCAAAAGCCCCCACACCCGCAATCGCGCGAGGCTCATGAGCATCTATGTGTCTTGCAGATGGATCCTATTGAGAGTTTCTCGGCTGTGAAGGGGCTAAGTGAAAATATCATTAAGTAAAATTTGGAAAAAAAAGGCCTGTGGTTTCAGAGACATTGCCTGCACAAAGGCTCACACAAATATGACCTCTGCGACCTTCTCCTTACAGGTCGTGAATTCATTCTGTTAAAGACATCACATATTAGGGTAAGGCATCATTTCCTAAAAATTCAGAGCAAATCATTACAGCGGTTTCAAAGGTATTCTCTACTCAATAATCTGCAAGACAAATATGGCAACTATGACCTTGACCTTGAGTTAGAGGCGCAGTTAAGATTGATGGCAATGTGTGATATATTAAAATACTATTATCTAAAATTTGGATTGAATAGGCCCAACGGTTATTGACATATTGCATAGCACACAATTCTGCACAAAACAAAGATGGCCGTTGTGACCTTGGCCTTTAAGGCAGTGCATCGATTATGTGTGCAACTCTGTGTCGTCACAAAATATCACAATTTGCCATTTGGATCACGTCGTTTCGGTGTTTACAGTAACATTGCCAGGACAGTGGCATACATAGTAAATGTAGCCGTTGTGACCTTCACCTTGAGGAAAGTGAAATGATCCCACATCTGAAATTTGGCTGGCTGGCTGGTTTCCGAAATATACGCTAGACAAACACTGCTCCTTATATGAAACACTGTTCTAAATATGAAACACGTTTCATATTAGGTGCTCTTTGCGTTTAAAATAGGAATTTGATATCTCTCCAGGAAAATGCCTGTCTCCAAAACAACAAAAAGAGAACCAAACGAATGCCGCTGGTTATCTGATGCCCAAAGATTGCTCTTCATGAAAAGTGTGGGGTTTTGTTTTAATCACAAAACTGAATGCTGATTTAGATGTTTCAAAATGCGAAAAATAAGAAGCATAAGGGTCAAAAATAACATTTTATCGGCTTGATTTCGTTTTGATCACGCCTGACATTCTTGTACCGGAAATAAGGCTCACTGAAGTAGTTCTATATTACTGCACAGGCGGAATTTGGAAAAGTTATTCCTTTTCGCAGGGAGCCAGATGTTTCATAACAGGCACTGTTTCATAATAGGGGCTCCTCCCCTACGTACTGTTTATCTCACACGTAACAAAACACTGCATGTTTTTTACTTGGATCCTTTATG
>BTPG01000001.1:121608874-121621374 GCA_036245525.1 Semisulcospira habei | reverse complement strand
CCGCCGTTTTAAAACCTGCACAGAGACCAACCCATTCAAGGAGCCCCGCATCAATAACTGCGAAAGTGTCTTATAGTGTTGCCTTCATCATAACTGGGGAAGTGTCGTATAGCGTTGCCTTCGCCAACGCTACACGACACTTTCGCAGTTTTTGGTGCTGGGCGCCTCGAATGGGTTAACCCACTTGTGTATGCAACCATCGTTAATATACGTGGCAAAAACGGACATTCCTTTAAGGCTGGCCAGGCAAAACGGCGGGCTTATTCAGATAGCATGCCCGTCATAAGGTCCTGGAGCCAGTTGCAAGAGCGAGCTTAGTCCTGCGCCAGCCACTAAGCAAGATGCGCCGCTATAGCGGCGCACCTAGTCAGTGTCTGGTGCAGGACTGAGCTCGCTTATGCAACTGGTTCCTGGTAATCAAAGTGGCACAGTTGCAGTGCGACCGGAATGATCAGTGTTCGGGTCGTACTCCATATGTATTAGCTGTCCCTTTCTCCCCATAACCCGCCCGCTCGGGCCTCTCCTTTATCACCCCTGTGCCGTCGCCGCTAAACCTCGAACTAACAACAACAACCTTTAAGGCGGTTCTTCGCCGGACGAATTCCACTGTGCAAACTTTGATCTGATTGGCTGAAAGGAGAACCGAATGTGAAACCGAAACTAAAATCTTCCCAAATGGCTAACATCAACTCGGAAGGGAAGATCTTTGCCTCGTGGGATCAACTTAAAACGAATTGAACGACTCAAGCACTGTAGAGGCGACTAACTATATGTGGCACCGCATCGTTTCGAAGAAAAAAACATGTCAGTTCAAGGCTAAAACCTCCTTGAAAACGGTCGTTGTATAAAAAAATAAATATGTCTAAATGACCTTCTGTCACGCAAAGTAAATCATGACTGACTGCTCAGCTGGACCTATAGAATACGAACGAAAGCTTGCATTTTATCGGCCCAACTAAGCACTCGTGATTTATTTTGCTTATGGGGAGGTCAGCATACTTTAATCTGTATGTCATACCAGTTCAGTCCCGTTTAGCTCAGTTATCTAATTTGTTGCTGGAAATTCTCACTCAGTTACATTCAGAATAAAGTGGAAATTAAGTAAATTTATGCCCACATATATTCACCATTAAATCAAAGGAAATCACTTGTCCACTATAGGGAAATTAGTAAGAATTTAGTTTAACAATTGACAAATTAAAGTTTTAAGAATGCATTATTGAAATTGGCAAAATCAAAATGCATCAATAATGAAATCTGATACAAAATGGACACCATATCGTCAAAGAATCGTTTTGTTTAAAGAATGGGATAACACAGTGTTAATTGAGAGACACGCAGTAAATATTAAATATTTAAACAACACTTACCCAAGAAGAGACAAATTAATCAGAAGTGCCGAAAATCCTTTTACCACACTGATCGCCATTTTTTGTCGTTCTACCTCAGTCCAGCCTTAGCAACATGTATTGATATGAGTCAGCGCTCTTAGATATATCTTCGAACGAACTTCCTATTCTATCGCATGACAATGGATATCACGTCTGCCTTTAAAATAAATCTGGCACATGCATTTTATACTAGTGTAATTTACGCCGTTGAACAGTCGAGCTTCATTTTTTTAAAGGGGCACGCCCGACCTTTGTTAAGGTTTCAGTTCGCAAAAAGCTTTTACTGGGATTCAGTATTCATATCCACTTAGACAGTGACCACCCTACTGTCCCACCAAATGCTTTCTTTCGTTCGTTCAAAGCGAAAAGAGGTCCACCGGAATCTTCTGACGGATACGTAAAAAGATTGCTTCTGATAGGCGATGGTAGCTGACGCCATAACTATTCTATACGACCTTAGGTCATCTGCATGATTATAACCAATGTGAGACAAGATGGCGGATGAACCAGCGAAGAAAAAAAGAAAGTATCATTGACTCGCGCCGACAATGACAAACTCGGAATTGAAGAGATGAAAGAGGAAGAGAGACAAGATACTCCTAAGTAGAATTTACACCGGACAAGGGAATACGGACATGTGGCAGCGCGTAAAGCAAGAGCTTGGCTTGACCGCCCACCCGGAATTTGTCGCTTTCCTGCTGAATCAGTAAGTAATCTACGGTCTTTGTCGATCTTTCTATAGTTCCGCGAGCGCTAGTGATTTTCAGAATTCATGATCTTCAGTAGAATTCATCTCTTACTGGTTTCGCAAGATTTTAAACCTGTTTTAGCATATAGTTACGAGCTAGTTATCACATTTTATGCTGCAGAGATATTATGAAAACTAGGGTGTGTGTCAAAGTTGCACATCGCTGGTTGTTGTCTGTGCGGGCTCTCATTCACTCGATTCAGAGAGGTAGTGTTTCTGCTGCGATGGTGCATTTTTGTCGTTTCCAATGATGCTTTTTATTTACGTATACTTCGATGTGTGAAACTGATTGTAGTGCAGAAAGTGGGTATAAATACCAATGTTCTGTTTCAATGATGGAAGAAGGTGCGTGTTTCCGAGGGATAAAGGATCAAAGATCACGCCCTCGGTGCACTACTGTACGCACGATCGTTACTAGTAAATACTAGCAGGTCGAGCGGAACCCGCATTGTGATTTTGACATCATAGCGAGTATGGAAGGTTTATTCTACTTTCTCGTGAAAAAGTACGTCAAAGGGATGCCAGAGAACATCAGTACAAGTGTACACTGACACGATGACCCTCGTGACCTGCAGTATTGCGATACACTGAATGTCGGCCGGGTTCTGCCTTGTGACGTAGGCTCATAAATATGCATATTAATTCAAAACGAGGCCGATGCAGACGATAAATCCGCGACTCGGGTACAAAAACAATACACCCCCCAAACGATGATTTTCGACATTAGCATTGTACTTACATCATAAAGCTCTAAGATAGTACGGGGAGCTGGGTGGCTCGGTGGTAGAGCATTCGACTCTTGACCGAAAGGTCCCGGGTTCGAATCAGCTTGAGTCACAATTTGTTTAGACCCTATTCGGTGCACTGTCTTACCTTCGTGGTGGACACAATACGTTAATCCCTAAACATTTAACGTTTTTTTTCTATGATAGTACACAAAGGAGCCATACACATGCTGTCAGCAGTATCTGTTGCAGACAGTTTTCTGACTATGTTGAGATGCTTGTTCCTGGGGAATATAACTTTAAAACGCTTGTATTCATGATTTTGGGCGCTTAACCCCTTCCGTGCCACTGCACGTACATTATTGTTTCTGAAATGTGTGTTCACTCAATGACCCAAAAGCTAAAAAAGTGTAAGAAACGTGGTTACAAATTGGTGTCAACAAGAGGCATAGATACTCATGAGCCCCCCCCCCCCCCCATTCGCGGGGGCTCATGAGGATCTCTGTCTCTTGCAGCTGGATCGTGTTCATTTTTTTCTCGACAGTCAAGGGGTTAACCTGGCCTTTCCTGCCGCTGGACACAGACTGTGTTTTGGAAAAATTCAGCGTGGAAGATCCCCATCCCTCAAAGGAAAACAAGACAGTCCATGATACAAAGTGGTTTCAGCAAGAGGAACAGATCCTCATAAGCCCCCGCAGAAGCAGGGCCTCATGAGGATCTATAGTTCTTGCATGTGGGTGGTGTTTAGCTTTCCTCGGCAGTGAACTGGTTAACACATTCAGCCCTGTCAAACAACAACACACTGATAACGTTGGGCGATTTCACGGAATCTTTTTTTCTGAAAAAATGTATTATTATTATTATTATTATTATTATTATTATTATTATTATTATTATTATTATTATTATTATTATTATTATTATTATTATTATTATTATTATTATCGCGAAGAGACAGATCGCTGAACGGATTGTGGAAAGAAACTATTTTTTGCGCTTTTGAAGAGCCACAGAAGATCACACAGAAAAGAAAATTGGAAGTATGCTCCGTTAAAGTCGACCGTAAAACGAGACATTCTGTATTTTATTGAAAACACAACTGACTTTTGAAGGCAACTGAAGATTAGCACACACAATACTAATTAATAGTTTTGTAATTTACACAAACCTGACAGACAAACTTTCAAGTAGCGCAGGGTCTTATGGCATGGAGATCAGTACGGATAAAAGCAAAGTGATGATCAACACCACAAGCGACAGCAGCAGCAACATTCACATGAATGGCCAAAAGCTAGAAGAGGTCAATAGCTTCAAGTACTTGGGAGCCACCCTGTCCAAAGACGGTAGTTGCATAGCAGAGATCCGTATCAGGATAGGTACAGCAACATCCGCAATGGCCAGGCTGGACAGGATATGGCGAAGTAACTCCATCAGCTTCACCATCAAGTACAGGCTTTACAAGTCCCTCATAGTGTCTATTCTACTCTACGGCTGTGAGACTTGGACACTGCTTGCAGACTCAGAAAAGAAAATCCAGGCCTTTGAGAACAAGTGCCTGAGGAAGTTGCTCCGCATCTCGTACCGCGAGCACAAGACCAACGAATATGTACGGAGCATCGTCACTTCCCTGGTGGGCCCACATGAACCCCTTCTGGCAACCGTGAAACGGCGCAAGCTTGCTTGGTTTGGCCACGTGACCCGACACAACACCTTGTCCAAGACTATCCTCCAAGGCACTCTCGAAGGAAGTCGTCGGCGAGGTCGTCAGAGAAAGAGTTGGGTCGCAAACATAAAAGAATGGACCGAACTCGAGATGTCAGACTTGCTTGCCACCGCCCAAAATAGAACTCAGTGGAGAGCACTGTCTGTTGCTGCTGCCTTTCAGTCCCCCCAACGCCCAGTTCGGGCAAGGGACTGATGATGATGATGAATTTACACAAAATCAGACCTTTCTCTGTTTGGGAGTGCGGTAAAAAAACAGAAACAAGGTGGGACCCCAGCCCAAAGTTGTTCCTGTTTTCAAAATTATCCTTCTGATCCATCTCCTTCTACTCTAACCAGCCCTCTGATCTATACACACTAGCACACAGAAATAAAGACGGTCACACGGCAATCTAGAGTTGCCACATTTTTTTCCTGCGATGAGATAAGTAGCGTCTGATCACTACTTGTTTGTTTGTCTATTTTGAAAAAGGGTATTTACCCGAAACATTAATAAATTGTTGTAACTGTCTATTATACGTGTGTTTCTTTCTCCGTTGAGTTTTTCTCGCACACACGGCAATTCCCGCCATTCGTAAGCTCTGTGGTCTGGCATAGCGATAGCTATTCTAAAGAAGAATGATAGAACGAGCAGCGAAATGACGTCACTTCAAGCTTCACGTCATGGCTTAATTAGTCCCACGACGCCCTGTTCATAGTGACGACTCGATGTTATACGTCACTCATCGCAGTACTAACATTTTACGTATTATATTTATAGGATCAATCTTGCCAATTTTCTTGCTGATTTTCACACTTAGGGTTTACAGGTCACAATTTGACCGAATCCTACCCTAGAGCCGGGACAAACAGCAGACCCTAGGGGCCTGACAAGTGGTGCATTGACTAAATGCAAATCCGCTGCGCCTCCGCGTGCGCGCGGCCACCGCGTAAATATCTCAAGTCAGAATACAAGGGAGGAAACGAAGCACACCCGCGAAATTCTAGCTGTGGCCGGAAGTATCCAGGACCTCTTTCTCAACATCTAGAGTTGAACGTTAAAACCTTTAGCAGAGTGCCGTAAAAGAGGCCACTTTGCACTGCTGTGCATTCATTGGTTTTTTTTTTCTTTTTTTTCTTGCCGTGTTTACTCTAAAGTCGAAGCAAATTACTCGAAAAAATATTGACAACTGAGCAGTGTTTAAACCAGACTCCATTAAACTAGACCTTTTTTCGGGCTGGGGGTAAATACGTACCTAAAGCGACTGCTGGGTGCAGGTCACAAGTTCATGTCAACAGTAAGATGCACTCTTGTTTTAATTTTATTGGATATATGATAATTTACATAAACCAATGAAAAATGAGCATGAGGCGTATTTCCGGCCACATCTAAAACCCAACAAATCGACGTCTGCTAAAATGATGCTTGACTGTGCAAAAAGCCTTGATACTAAACTATCAGTTTTGATCGGAGGACAAGGCTGCTATAGATTTGTGGCAAAATATCTACCGAGTTTGTTCAGTTCGAGGTTTTAGGCGGATGGTTGCTTTGAGGGTTGAAAACTGCTCTGAAATCAAAGTGCTTCGCCGCTTTGCGTGCCTTTAGTTTCCTCCCTTGTATTCTGACTTGAGCTATTCACGGGGTGGCGCAGCGGATTTGCATTTAGTCAAAGCACCACTCGTCAGGCCCCTTGCAGCAGGCTTATGCATACACTGTTTATGAAAAATCATGCGGGTATTAATGAGAAGATATTTTTTTCGTAAAAGAAACATCAAGTTATGTTAGCTGTTTTAAAGATAACTCCGAGAAAGTGGTGCAGAAAGTATCTGATTTTCACACTTAGGGCTTACAGGTCACAATAATAGCACACGACAGGCGAGACAAACTGTAGGTTTATGTAAATACCGTATATGAAAAATCATGCGATTATTAATGAGAAGATTGTCTTTTTTGTAAAAAAAAAATTCAGTTGTTTTAAGATTAATCCCAAACAATTCGTGAAATTAATCCCCAAAACGTGAAACTATTTAAAAAAAAAAAAATTATCACTCAAAACGTTCAAAGAGGTACAATGCTGGTTAACAAACTCATTCAGTATCTTCCTTTTATCTAGATATATGCAAAATATTAAGTAAAAATAAGCAAAATTACGAACTCCAGTGTAGATCAACCGGTTTTTGTGAAACGGCAATTTTTCTCGCCAGTGAGCATCTTAACAAAAATATTTTAAAAAAACTTCTCGAGATTATTCTTTTAGGGACATATCCTAAAAATTCAAGCGTGTCGGTCCTCAAACGCGGGCTCTAGTCGCTGACTATTTCTGCCTCGCACGCCAAAAACGTCACGTGCATGCTCCGGAATGTGCTCCGACGAGCCCCATTTCAAAGTTGTTCCTATTTTTAAATAGGAACAACAAAAAAGACTTAACGTTGCTACGTTATTTATAGCGGTAACTATTGCCTGTTTTTTTAATAGGTTGAATATAGGGTTACAACTTTTGGAAGTTTCAACATTGCCCCTCTCTCCACCATCATCTCCCACCCTCTTAATTTCTGTAATATTTTTTCATGCTCATGTTTTTACAAGAGTAACACATTTCATGAAAATCACAGCTGTTAAAAAAATATCTAAAAAAAAAAAACACAGACAAACCCCCCCCAAAAAAAAAACCCAGAGACTAGCAACACCGAAGGTATACAATTACAGTAAGCTTCGAATATAGCAAAACCCCAGTGAACTTTGTTACAGACAGAATAATTTACACGCATACTGAAAAGATCTGGTCTTGACCTCTGATAAAGTGTCGTTGTATCCGACTTTTGTTATAGCCGACCTTGCTTTAACCGAAGTCGAATGTATTTTGTTCAATGAGTACTCACAGAATGTGACCAGGATCAGAAAAACAGGTAAAACCTTAACCACACGGCTAGCCATTGTTCCTTGTCCGTCGTGGGTGTCTCCCATAATACGTCTGACGATATCAAATGAAATCAGTGATACCACGAGCCCGGTACATGGCCCATATCATAAAAGATTCTGACGAGGTTTCCTGTGTTTAACTAAGGAGGTGCTAAAGATAAGAACTTTTTACCAAGGCGACGACCTTTGAGATCGAAATTAAATTGTTTAAAAAAAATGATCAATTCAAAGTGGTTGCAGTTTTTCTGGCGTAATAGTTAACCCCTTTGTGCATGCAGCCACATGTAGTGTTCACAGTACAAGTGGCTGCAGGCACAGTGGGGTTAGTATGAAAGTACCGTCGTACTGTAAATGCGGGTTACGATAGGTTGTGATACCCTGAGTGTGTCCTTAACTCTTTGAAGACGTGTCGCTTCCGGATAGGCGGCTTATACCGCGTATCCGGAGACGGAACGTCTCCAATGAGTTAATATCTTCCCAGTCACTGATGTTCCTGGTTTTTTTTTTCTTCTGAAATCCTTGTTCATTCAACGATCAAAAGCCAAAACCTTCCAAGAAACATGGATACACATTGCTCTCAGCAAGAGGCATAGATCCTCATGAGCCCCCGCAGTTAGATCACGTTCACGATTTCTCAGCAGGGAAGGGATTAAAAACAATTCAGGTTAACATTAGATCTCTTATGACAGGAATATCAGAAGGGGACGTTTAACACGCAAACAAGAATGACCTACGCGCCAGCCAGGTCAACCCGTGGTGACTATCGCATATGCTAGATCGACCTGCGGTCATTCTAACGGCAATCATTTGTTCGTGTGGGGAGTAACTCGCCAAATTGACTCTCACACTGGATCGAACGCCAAGAACTACGAGGGTTTACGACGACGCACGATCATTTTAATTAGAGTCATACATTTTAACAAATGTGCTCCCCTCTCCCTCCCCCCCCTCCCGCCAACACACACACTTTTTAAAGATTTGTTGGCGCAGGTCAGTTATTGGTGTTTAACGCCCCCCCCCCTCCCCCCCTCCACAAACACACACCTCCCACCAGCGCCCCGATCTACTTCCTGGCGGGCTTTGGGAGCTACAATTCGTCGATACAACTGGTTATTAGTGTTATGTTGCCAGAACTTAGACTGTTCTACCCTTCTTTTCGTGATCCACGTGAATAGGCACAAATTACATGTTGTTGTTGTTTTGGGTTTTTTTGGTGTTTTTTTTTTTTTTTTTTTTTTTTTAAACTGCCCTCTATACGCTGTGGGGAAACAAAGGCGAAGAAGAGGAGAAAACACGATTCATTGTACAACGTTCAAAATTCGTAAGTTAACCCATCTAACCCCAAGATCGTATTTCCCAAATTTGTGGCGGGGTCACCTAGCAACTATGAAGCAGTTGAGGGAGATCGATCAACCATGATAATTCAAGGGTAGTGCCAGATTAACTTGGCGCCATCTGGCGCCAAGTTAATCTGGCATTACCCTTGAATTATCATGGCCGATCCATCTCCTGCGGTATCGCGTCAGGGCTAAATGAGTTAACCCTTATGCACAGCATTATCGTAAGACGACCACAATACAGTCATGAAGGAGATATTGTGAACTACTGCTTGGTGCAGGCCGCTTTAACATTTTGAAGACAGCGTCGCAACCACCTACTTTTCTCACTGACAAGCCGCTGTTTATCGCGACAAAAATCGCTACCGACAGCCAAAGGGTTCAATATCTGGGCCAGTGTGCACATAGCTGAACCAGTGGCTCGGCTGACGATTATGACTAGAAAAGAACCCGTTTGAGAGACCACTTTTATAGCCTGTCATTAATGACCATACCTCTTGCAGTTGGGTGGTGTTAAATTTTCTCGTCCGTCAAGTGGTTATGCACAATGTGTGCGGGGGTATTGCACAAGTTTGCAAGTAAGCAATTGAGAGTGTTTGAGAGAACGAACAAAGATTCACATAAACATGATGTGAGAAAAATTATCCTGAGGCCTCATGAACGTTCAAAACTTAACTGTTGCCTTCGACGAGAAAGAAGAACGCTTCACTATCGCGGACATACTCATACTCGGCAACTAGCTTTAAGCTTTCTCTTTAATGTTACTTTAACCCCTTACATCCTGGGCTAATAAATAATTGTCATATGAAGGCTACATTACAGATTAGGAGATAGATCACCCATTTTAGTTTAAGGGTGGTGCCAGAATAGCTTGGCGCCAGAGGCGCCAAGCTATTCTGGTACCATCTTTGAAATATCATACTCGAATTAATTTGAAGCAGTAGTGTGTCAGGATGAGAGGAGTTAATTGCTAAACTTCGCCAATACGACGGGATCTCAATTTTGTCTCTTCTGAACTAGGACTTTTCTATACTTCCTTTTTCACAATCCATGAGAGTAGGCATACGGAGCAAGGAGAGTAGGCATACGGAGCAGGGAGAGTAGGCATACGGAGCAGGGAGAGTAGGCATACGGAGCAGGGAGAGTAGGCATACGGAGCAGGGAGAGTAGGCATACGGAGCAGGGAGAGTAGGCATACGGAGCAGGGAGAGTAGGCATACGGAGCCGGCAGAGGATTTCCACTGCACCTTGTGCGCAGCGGTGAAACAATGCTTAGAAAGTACAAGCGCAACACAGTGTAGGCTCTTTTCAAAATGGACACACCGACAAGAATAAAATGCACTACTATTTCTTGTAAGGCTGGAAGTGTAACCTTCTAACATTGTTAAACTAAATTGAGAAGTGTAACATCAAAATATTGCCACACTTTTCTCTTTCAAACGATAAGTAGATTGTGTCTGTGTGTCCATTTTGCGATCTGGGTTTAGTACAATAACACTACGTCCATTGTGAAAAAGTGCCAACAGCGTCTCCACTTTCTGAGACAGATGCGAAAACTCGGTATGTCCAGAGGAATCATGGCACAGTTCTACCGCGCGGTGATAGAGAGCACCTTATGCTTATCTATCACTGTCTGGTATGGCAGCACAACCGCGATAGGCAAGAACCAGCTAGAGCGCATTGTTAAGACTGCCTCCAAAATAGCTGTTTTCGACTTTCCATCTGTCGCCTCCATTTTTAAAACGCGTATGGAACGGATGGCAGGAAAGATCGTTCGCGATCTGTCACACCCAGCCAATCATCTCTTCAAGCTTCTGCCCAATGGCTGGCGGGTCGGTGCTTTGAAAGCCAGAACCGGCCTCTCGATTCACATGCAGTTTCTTTCCAGAAGCTGTCCTCAGTACATCACCATCCATGGAACAACGTGATTCCATGACTTGTGACATATGACTGATTTGTGTTTAATATTATGTTTATCTATCTTTTAGTGCTGTATACAGGATGATCGCCAACTGAGTGTATGACATCATGAATGCATGTGCATCTATCTGTACAAGCGAGGATGTATTTTACCGCCTCCCGCCGCCATGCCACACAAAAATCCTTGCAGCGTTTTACTTGATGAATAAATGTCTTATGTCTTAAAATTTAGGAATTTCGCTCAAATTTAATTCGTTAACTCATTCAGCACCGACGCACCACAGCAAGACATAAATCGAGCATGATAGTTCAAGGGTGGTGCCAAAATAGCTTGGCGCCCACAGGCGCCAAACTATTCTGGCACCACCCTTGAACTATCATGCGCGATCTGTCTCTAAAATTGTAATACAGTCCTTCAGAAGGCAACTTGAAAATTTGCAGATTTCGGTCCTGGGGCAAAATGTGTTCATTATATTACATATAGTCAATACTTACACAAGAAGAGAACAGCGAGAAGAACCAGGAAAACTGTTACAATGCCGACAGCCATTTTGTTAATGTGAAATTAAAAAAAGAAGAATTGTGCTGATATCACCTAATAATGCCCCGCAGTTGTGCTGATTGTTAGGTTGTCAACTCGAACAAAGATAGAAAGTTTGTAGAGGCTTACGATGTTGGCTAATAGTGGTCTGGGGCGGATCGAAGCTGGGGGTGGGGGTGGGGGGTGGGGGTCGGGGCAGAAATAAAGGGGATGGGAGGGCGCGGGGGCGGGGGCGGGGTGAGGGAGAGGGCGGATGTCAAATTGTTAAAACACACACGCAAGCACGCACGCACGCATGCACATACACAGACACATATGAATGCACGCATACACATACGCGCGCAGGCTAGCATGCATTTCTTTTTTCTTTGACAGTATTTACGTCACATAATCTTCATTGCTGCATTCAGTGCATTGCTCTACCAAGAAGTTGGGCCCTCATTTTCACCTAATCTACCCGACTCTAGTATTATAACAAAAAGGAGTATAATCTGACATAGGAAGTTTATTTCTTTTACCGTCCATGTCGACGACCTTTGTCAACCTCAAAGTCATCTGTTTTCTTTCACGTGGCACAATGCTGTCAACTAGCAAATCCCTTCAGTGGAAAATACATTTTGGGAGGTGGTTTTTGTAGATTTTATCGTGAAATTGTTGTATGTTTGTTCCTTTCTTCTCTTTTTGCTTGCTTGCTTGCTGACTGACTGACTGACTGACTGACTGATGTTTTTGTTGATGTTTTTGTTGTTATTAGTGGTAGTGGGGTTGTGTATGTGTGTACATGTGCGTGTGTGTGCGAGCACACGTGTGTGTGTGTGTGTGTGTGTGTGTGTGTGTGTGTGTGTGTGTGTGTGTGTGTGTGTCTGTGCCTGCCTACGTTTATACGTGCAGGCGGGCTGGCGGGCGCGCGAAATACCTTAACTCATTCTACCCCAGACACACCACAGCAAGATAAGGATCTACCATGATAGTTCAAGGGTGATGCCAGAATAGCTTGGCGCCTATGGGCGCCAAGCTATTCAGGCATCACCCTTGAACTATCATGGTCGATATGTGACCTGAACTGCAATGCAGTTTTCAGAAGACAACGGTAAAATTTGGGGATTTCGGTGTTGGGTAGAATGAGTTAAAACTGACGCGAAAGAACATCAGTCTCTAATCTTGAATTTACATTGATACGTTCCTCAAATCTATCCACGATACTATGATAGTGGATG
>BTPG01000001.1:121596374-121603874 GCA_036245525.1 Semisulcospira habei | reverse complement strand
AATCAAAACTTACAAATCGGTGGCTGCATGCACACGAGGGTTAACCCCATAACAGCCGGAACTTACACAGCGATCAATACCCAAATACAAGAGGCACAGATCTTCATAAGCCCCCTCAGGGGCCGGGGCTCATGAAGATCTATTCCTCTTGCTGTTCTTATTTACACCTGCCTTGATCATTTAGCAGTGACAGTGAATCAGCGATAAATGGTTTCCGTGACAGCATACTTCAGCCGATGGCTCTGTAGTGGTTAACTCATTGAAGACGTGCCGCCTCCGGATACGCGGCTTATGAGTTAACCCCTTGTGCCTGCAGCCAACTGTACTGTAAACAGTACAGTGGTTACACGCACAAAGGGGTTAAACGATCCAGTCACGGTAGACGTGTTATCCTGCACATTAAAGGCGTGTTTTCATATAGCGACGCGACATAAACACAAATGAGGTGGCGACAACAACACAAATCGAGAAGATACAAATAAACGAGTGTCTCCAGAGCGGAACGACAAGAGACAGCGGCGCGATAAAATTGTATCAGCTCCATGGAACGATTCAACGGTGATTCCGCCGCGATGCCTCAGTAAAAAGAACGTGTGCTTTCAGTACACCACAAACCTTTTTTTTACATTTCCAAAGATCTTAAATAGGAGCGCGCTGCTATATCACGAAGCGGTGTTTTTCGCCTGCCACTCAACTTTTTACATTTTTAAAAACTCATTCCAGGCGTGCCGCGTACGGATCCGCGGCGGTTCGCCGCGTAACCGTAGGCGGCACGTCTCGAATGAGTTAATCGTGTCACCTGCACCACCGTCGAGTAGTTATATATAGAAACACAACTTAACCTGTTTTAATTCTAAGCTGTCCGTCAGGTATCGTGTGGTATTACATTTAACTCGTTTGCTGACTCGGGATCGCTAACTGCCAGTGTTATTTCAACAATTGAACACAAACCTGTCCAGCAGTTTTTGCCATTCCGGATCCTTCGGCCCAAGCTTAGCCTTCTTCACAGGGACAGAAAATATCGCCGGGTCTTCGTCCTTGGTGGCGCTGTCACCAGGCAGGTCGTTTGTCTTGGCATCCGACCCGGGAAGCCGGCTCTTGTGCTTGTAGTGCACGGAAACTGGAATCGCACCGGGGCTGTGTACACAATATAATGATAGTACACAAACCAAGGGGAATCACACAATATAATGTCTTGTATATATTATATAATATAATAGTGTACACAATATAATGATTGACTGCTTGATTGATTTCTTGACTAATTGCTTGACTGATTGCTTAATTAATTGCTTGCTCGACTGCTTGATTGATTGCTTCATTGATTGAATGAGTGATTGAGTGACTGTTTTTGTAACGGTGTGTGTGTATGTGTGAGTGTGAGCTTTTGAAATGTGTCACTTTAGTTTTTGTAACATTTATTGTAGCGTTTTCTTTCTTGTACTTTTTGTTCTGTGATTTTTTTATCTTGTAAAGCGCTTAGAGCACCATTCATTGGAGGTTAAGCGCTATATAAATGTACATTATTATTATTATTATTATTATTATTATTATTATTATTATTACTGACTGATTAAATGATGATCAATCAATCAATCAATCAATCAATCAATCAATCAATCAATCAATCAATCAATCAATCAATCAATCAATCAGTCAGTCGTTCGGTTGACTGACTTGTTGGTTGTCTGTCTATATCCGTGTGAATAACTCACTGACCGACTGACTGGCTGATTGTCTGACTGACTGGCTAATCGACTAATGGTTGGTTGGTTGGTTGATTGATTGACTTATTCAATGATCTGATGGATCGATCGATGGCCTGACGAAATAATGGCTTGTGTTGCAAAGTTACAGAGGACCTGGTTGCTTTCTGATATTGCGAGAGTTTTGACATGCACGATCTCTTATCGCGGCGACACATGTTCGACAAAAAGTTGGAAGCCCCTCCCCCCTTACCCCTTGACATGTAACCCAAGACAGACGACACACGCGAGGTTGCACTAGGAACGTAGTCTATTATTTATATATACCGGCTTTTATATAACTGATTGGAACCTGTATTCCTGTGTGAACTTTGACTTTGTGTCATCGCTTGACTTTATTTGTAATAATAATAATTAACTCATTCTGAACGCGACACTCTACAGCAAGATATGGCTCGACCATGATAGTTCAAGGGTGGTGGCAGAATAGCTTGGCTCCTATAGGCACCAAGCTATTCTGCCATTACCCTTGAACTATCATGGTCGATCTGTCTCATGAATTGTAAAGGATAACTCCAAAATGTTGGTATTTCGTACCTCGGGCACAATGAGTTAATAATAATAATAATAATAATAATAATAATAATAATAATAATAATAATAATAATATTATTATTATTATTATTATTATTATTATTATTATTATTATTATTATTATTATTATTATTATTATTATTATTATTATTATTGTATTTCTACATTGTGAGTAATTAAAAAAAGACGTACAGAAGAAATGAAATGTGTGCCCGGTCTGTGATTTTGGACCTCAGGGCCTTGGGTCGTGAGGTAAAAAATCTTAGACCATCACAAAGACAGTAACTTACGGGATGTCGGTGTCCGTTTCGTTACAACATCTGGAGACATTATCTTTGCAGCAGACGAGCGGTCCCTCACAAACGTTGTCGACAATCTCTATTCCGTTTTCCGCCTTCACAGGACATATTTGAAACGCATCTCCACTTTGGGCTGAAAAGGGGAACAGAGGCCCAAGGTGAATGCAAATAATCGGTCGTGATGAATTGTTCAGTAACCATGTGTACCATAAGGCCCAAGTTGGAGTTGTCCTCTGAAGTCTGCATTACTATCCAGGAGACAGATAGACCATGATAGTTCAAGAGTGGTGTCAGAATTGCTTGACGACCACAGGCGCCAAGCTATTCTGGCATCAACCTTGAACTATCATGGCTGATAACTATGGCGTGCCAGGGTTAATTGAGTCAAAGCGATCTGGTCCACTCATTAATTGTTCGCACTGTCTCTTGTATAAATGCTCCTCTGTTCACAATCACTGATTACTATGTCTTAGGCCTACTATTACTATTCTGCGGCACAAAAGGACTAACGTATTGCGTTTCCATGTCGTAAAAGGAAATACTTTTCTGCTCTTCTTATCCATTGCACGCAGGAGATTTCTGCCGTTGTGCACAATGATCAGTAGCAAATCTCTGTTACGTGTGTCTGATTACACGGAATGTGAACAGAAGGGTAGAAAAGTCTTAGAGAAAGCAAAACAAAATCGAAAACCGGTTGTATCGGCGAATTTTATCAACGTCCCGCTCTGGAGCAGATCGCTTTAAGACAGGGTCAAGCTGATTTCGATCCTCTGCTAGCTGCACTGATTTTGCATATCAAAGCCAGTGTGTATAGTTTTGGGGTAAGCCAGATTCTACAATGTGATATGTTGAAAGTCTCGCTTTTCACAGAATAGACTTGCAGGCTTTGACCAAATGGGGGAGTTGTAGGTAACACATAATTTATTTGATGAGATTAGGTAGAGAGTTTACCTCGGCTTGCTTGTTTAACCCATTTAGCCCCACTGCCGCTTTCCCCACATTTTTTTTAGATGTCACCTAACGACTATTACAAGTCGCAGGAGACGAATCGACCATGATAATTCAAGGGTAGTGCCAGATTAGCTTGGCGCCTGATGGCGCCAAGCTAATCTGGCACTACCCTTGAATTATCATGGTCGATCCATCTCCTGTAGTAGCGCGTCGGGGTCAATAGGTTAAACGGGGTGTGCCGTCCACGCCACAAAGACAGACACTCGTAACCCTCTGCGTGTTGGTAGAGGTTTTGACGCGACGATTTCTGTAGGAATCATCGCGACAAAAACCAGTACCGACACTGACGCAACGGGCTAAACTGTTGGTTATGAGGGACGAGAGCGGGTATTGCCTATGGAGACGTACGGCCTGAAGGCTGCTCAGTTCAGGCGCACTGGAACAGTACCACGCTTGATTATCAAGGGCCTTTCAACTGACAGGTTAGGAAACAAGCCCGTATTTTTGCACAGGAATTTTCCCTCGGTCTCGAATGCTCATGGTTGTACATTACTTTACGTCCCGACAGCAACAAAGGCTTGCTCGGCACTCACTTTGCTGCTTATGCTTCGAAGGCGAGTCCTGTGTAAACATTGCGAAATACCTCAAAACAAAAATATTGAATGTATGTCGCCAGCCGCCCCCACCCCCCACCCCCACCCCCACCCACCCCCACCCCACCCCACCCCCACCCCCACCTCCCCCCCCCCCAAAAAAAAAAAGAAAAAAAGAAAAAAAAAAAAAGAAAAAGCAAAGAAACCTATGTGTCTGAAGTCCAGACCCAAAAAGGTGACTGCCAAGCGTGTAAAATGCAGAGAAGAACATAACGGAGAAAGAAACACGCTCAGAAAAGACAGTTACAACAATTTATTACTATTTCAAGCATAGATATCAGTCGCTACTTGTCTTTACGCAGAAGGAATGTGGCAACTTGTTCTTTTGTATATTTTGAAGAAGGGCATTATTTTACTCGAATTATTATTTTAAACTGCGTTGTAACTATCTTTTCGAAGCGTGTTTCATTCTCCGTTGGGTTCTTCTACGTGTATGGAAGAAATTTAAGTGAAACAAAACAGCAATAATAGGGAGAGAAGAAACCAACGGAGACGAAACACGCTTAGAAAAGACAATATCAACACAAGTTTATTAATACTTCAAAACAGACAAACAAACAAGTGTAGACTTCAGTTGCTACTCATCTTGTCAGGGCAGACGGAAAGTGTCAATAATAAGAACACACATAGGTGGGCCTAAATTATTTTCAAAGCAAACACAATGAACATTTGAATTCTAGTAAATTATGTACTAAATCATACAGTTCTCTCAGCGAAACCGTCAAACATCTCTACATATACAACTATCCCTGTCTCTATTTCTCTCCAATTCATAGCGCTCGACTGGGTTTTTTTTCTTCTTTTTTTTTTCCACATGTAAAAACACACAAAACTTACCTAACAAAACGACAACAGTAGCTGCGGCGATTACTGCTTGGATTTTCGGCATCATGATGGCTTCCGATAGAAACTAGAATGTTCTAGATTTTTCGTCGTAGGACTATGCAGAGATTCCAACTACGGCGGCGCTGACAAACACTATCTAAACCTCTACCGAAAATGTCGAACCTCAAATCATGTTTCGCTGTGTTGAGTAGACCACAGGAACAGGAAGCCTTCACAAGTTAAGTCCCTTGGCAGCGGCTCTTGTAAGAGCCGCAGCCAAAGGACTTAACTCATGTATGCTCCCTGTACATGTGCGCCCAAGTAAACGAGCGGATTATGGAAGGTGGCTGCTTGTTCGCTGTGGTGACGACCTGCGGGCCAGGTCATCTGGATATGAAGCGAGTCATGAATATGTATCTCTGATTATGGTAGACGATTGCTGTGTCAGTGTAGCTGGCTCGTCAAGACGACAGCACGTTCTGTGTGGTGACGACCTGAGGGTCAGGTCATGTGAATATGAAATGAGTCATGAATATGAATCTCTGATAAGGGCAGACGCAGTGTGTTAAGTTGTAAGTCTGGCTCGTTGAAGGTTGTGGCTGGCTGGCTGGTTAGCTGACTGACGCCGAATAATCAACGCCACAGATGTCTACCGTAGGCTCAGTGCTACTGCTTATTTGAGGCGACACTTCGGCGGGGACGTAACTTCTGGCAAGTTGTACGCACGATAACGCATATATGCCGTTGCCATCAAAAGATTAAGTATACGCTAAATAGTAAATACATGCACCAGCCCTCATTGCATCAGAACTAGCTCATGTAAACTATCGTGACATAAAAGTGAAAATACTCATGGATACTCATCGCGTACTTGTATCCAAAACAAAAAAACAAACAAATAAAAAAAAAAAAAATAACGAACAGACGGATTCATAACTAACTGGCCGTGGCAGCATGGTTGGCTGGCTGATTTGGTGGGTTGGTTTGTTGGTTGGTTGACTTAGAGGCTGTTTGGGTGGCTGGTTGGTTGGAAAGGTGGGATCCAACATGAAAAGTCGCATCCAAAATGTAGGTCCGCAATAGACAGTGCCGTAAGGTCCAATATCACAGACAGTCACGTGCACAATCAGATTAACCCTATGGCTGTCGGTAGCGATTTCTAGAGGACAGGGTTAAAGTAGCACTCACCTCTCATGACGCCCCAATTTACTTTTGCACCCAAATGTGGTTTTAAAAAAAAGCGGGCTCAGAGCTGTAAGGTCCAAAATCACAGAAACTCAAACATCGGGATTTACGTTATTATCTTTCATCAATGGTCTCTTTCTAACGATTGTGCGTTCATGTTATGTATTAAACAGCCTCGAACTCCAACCCACCCTTTACCTCCGAGAAACAAAACGCGATCCATTTGCAAGAGACATAGATCCTCATGAGCCCCCGCGACCGCGGGGGCTCATGAGGTTCTATGCCTCTTGCTGAGACTAATTTGTATCCATGTTTCTTGAACGGTTGAGTCTTTTGGTCGTTGAATGAATAGAGATTTCAGAAACAAAATATGCGTCCAGTTGCGGGGAAAGGGTTAATATTTAAAGCGACAATCCTTTCCTTCACGGCTGATTACATTGTCAAATGTTAAATTAGCTCTTTTGTGCGGCACAATTGTAAGACATGCTAATACATTTATAAGGAGATATTGCGAGCTATTACCCTTTTATAGCCTGGGTCAGGTCGCTTATGTTTTCGTTTTATTATGAAGCCTGAATGTCGTAATCTAACATCTTCCTTCTCCAGCGCTGAATGTCGTAATCTAACATCTTCCTTCTCCAGCGCTGAATGTCGTAATCTAACATCTTCCTTCTCCAGCGCTGAATGTCGTAATCTAACATCTTCCTTCTCCAGCGCTGAATGTCGTAATCTAACATCTTCCTTCTCCAACGCTGAATGTCGTAATCTAACATCTTCCTTCTCCAGCGCTGAATGTCGTAATCTAACATCTTCCTTCTCCAGCGCTGAATGTCGTAATCTAACATCTTCCTTCTCCAGCGCTGAATGTCGTAATCTAACATCTTCCTTCTCCAGCGCTGAATGTCGTAATCTAACATCTTCCTTCTCCAGCGCTGAATGTCGTAATCTAACATCTTCCTTCTCCAGCGCTGAATGTCGTAATCTAACATCTTCCTTCTCCAACGCTGAATGTCGTAATCTAACATCTTCCTTCTCCAGCGCTGAATGTCGTAATCTAACATCTTCCTTCTCCAGCGCTGAATGTCGTAATCTAACATCTTCCTTCTCCAGCGCTGAATGTCGTAATCTAACATCTTCCTTCTCCAACGCTGAATGTCGTAATCTAACATCTTCCTTCTCCAACGCTGAATGTCGTAATCTAACATCTTCCTTCTCCAACGCTGAATGTCGTAATCTAACATCTTCCTTCTCCAGCGCTGAATGTCGTAATCTAACATCTTCCTTCTC
>BTPG01000001.1:121533874-121591374 GCA_036245525.1 Semisulcospira habei | reverse complement strand
GTGAGCCAAACAATTCTCAGACCTTACATTGTAACACTGTCGAAAGGTGTACAATCCTGTTTTGACACTTCACGATGTCAGGAAAGAGACGAACGTAATTGATCGTGTGACATTTATGAGTGAAGATAATATGATTTATAGTTCGGTTAACCCTTTGGGTGTCCTTAGCGATTTTAGTCACGATGATTCCTGCAGGAATCATCGCGACTAAAACCGCTACGGACACCCAAAGAGTTAATTGTTTGGTTGGTTGACTGAGTTGATACGCAACGAGGGTCTGAGTTGTTTTTGTGGGTTGATGAATTTGCTTGGGCTACTCACAATCGATGCCTCACGGATATGTGCTTCAGGCAGACGAGGTTACACAGTAGTGAATCTCTGATGAGTTCAGAGACATTGTCATAAGACGCATTATGGACCCTGGATTTAACTTTAATTAATATTCGTCTTTTTTGGCATCCATTCCCATAACATCCCGTGCCGTTTGGAGACAGAATTACGCGGGGAGTACACCACAGTACATTTCTATTCAACGCTTTACATATCATTTGATTAGAAGTGGACTTGTGGTGTTCTCCCCGAGTGGCTCTATCTGGGGAGTACACTAGCAAGCGGCATGGGATTCTAGTCAGTGGTTCACTGTACATTCGACGAAACTAAAACACATCCAAAAGCAGTTCAAGTATGAAATGCGAAAAAAGACTGTCAAGCGTGTAAAATATATGCAAGGAGGCTAGCTATTTCTTTCCAAAGCAGTTAACCCCTTCGCGAGGTGTACACAACCCAGCTGCAAGCTTAAAACCCTATGAGCCCACACAGATGCGGGGATGGGGGTGGGGATGGGAAAGGGGTGAGGGTTAGCAAGAGACTTAACTCATTCGAGACGTGCCGCGAACGGATACGCGGCGGTTCGCCGCGTATCCGTAGGCGGCACGTATCGAATGAGTTAACGTGCCTATTGTTGGCATCATCTGGAATAACACCGATGGCTGCGATTCTTGGACATTCAATTTAAAAGGATTTTAGAAAAAAAAATATCACAACTGGCTGTAAAAAGGTTAACTTACGTCTGACTGACTGCATCCCCTCCTGAGCGAGATTAATAGGAAATATGAGGCTGGGGTGTGGGATTGCCACAGCACGCTTCATCGTATGCGCCACAGCAATGGAACCCTTGTTTACAGTACTGCACATATACTGACGATGAGAAGCAAACGTCACCGTACCGACAGCACAGCGTGGCGCTGGAGCAGTAGTAACCATTCCTACAGTAGGTAGCCCGTGTGCACACGTCATCGCTGTGTGTCTGAGAGCCTGCGTACAATCAACATCGTCGCTGAAACCGCCATCACACCCGGCACCCGGATGTAAATGAAAACGGCCAAGATAGATCTTCATCAGCCCCCACAGTTGCGGGTGTTCTGTTTCAATGATGGAAGAAGGTGCGTGTTTTCGAGGTAGAAAGGATCAAAGGATCAAAGTACTGCAATGAGTGACGTATAACATCGAGTGGTCACTATGAACAGGGCGTCGTGGGACTAATGATGCCATGACGTGAAGCTGGAAGTGACGTCATTTCGCTGCTCCTTCTATCATTCTTCTTCAGGTCGAGCAGAACCCGTATTGTGAGTTTTTGACAGCATAGCGAGTATGGAAGGTTTTACTTTCTCGTGGAAAAAAATACGTCAAAGGGATGCCGGAGAACATCAATACAAGTGTACACTGACACGTGTGTACACCACACCGATGAACTCGTGACCTGCAGTATTGCGATACACTGAATGTCGACCGGGTTCTGCCTTGTGACGTAGGCTCACAAATATCCATATTAATTCAAAACGAGGCCGATGCAGACGATAAATCCGCGACTGGGGTACAAAAACAATACACCCTCCAAACGATGAATTTCGACATTTGGCATTGTACTTACATCATAACGCTCTAAGATAGTACGGGGAGCTGGGTGGCTCGGTGGTAGAGCGTTGGACTCTCGACCGAAAGGTCCCGGGTTCGAATCCAGCTAGCGTCACAATTTCTTCAGACCCTATTCGGTGCCGCGAATCACCTTCGTGATGGATACACGACATAAGCTCTAAACGTTTAACGTTTTTTTTTTCTAAGATAGTACACAAAGTACCCATACACATACTGTCAGCAATATCTGTTGCAGACATTTTTCTGACTGTGTTGAGATGCTTCTTCTTGGGGAATATAACTTTAAAACTCATGATTTCGGGCGCTTAACCCCTTCCGTGCCACTGCACGTGCATTATTGTTTCTGAAGTCCGTGTTCACTCAATGACCAAAAGCTAAAACCGCGTAAGGAGCGTGGTTACAAATTGGTCTCAGCAAGAGGCATAGATCCTCATGAGCACATGCATTGGCATGGGCTCAGGAGGATCCATGTCTCTTGCAGCTGGATCGTGTTCATTTTTTCTCGGAAGTCAAAGGGTTAACCTGACCTTTTCTGCCGCTGGACACAGACTGTGTTTTTGACACCTTCAGCGTGGAAGATCCCCATCCCTCAAAGGAAAATAAGACAGTCCATCATACAAAATGGTTTCAGCAAAGGAACAGATCCTCATAAGCCTCCGCAGATGCAGGGCCTCATGAGGATCTCTAGTTCTTGCATGTGGGTGGTGTTTAGCTTTTCTCGGCAGTGAACTGGTTAACACATTCAGCCCTGTCAAACAACAACACACTGATAACGTTGGGCCATTTCACGGAATCTTTTTCTGAAACGTATTATTATTATTATTATTATTATTATTATTATTATTATTATTATTATTATTATTATTATTATTATCGCGAAGAGACAGTTCGCTGGACGGATTGTGGAAAGAAACTATTTTTTGCGCTTTTGAAGAGCAAAGATTTGAGAAACAAAAAATCACACAGAAAAGAAACTTGGAGGTATGCTCCGTTAAAGTCGACCGTAAAACGAGACATTATGTATCTTATTGAAAACACAACTGACTTCTGAAGGCAACTGAAGATTAGCACACACAATACTAATTAATAATTTTAGTAATAAGCACAAATTCAGAACTTTCGGTTTGGGGGTGCGGTAAAAAGACAAAAAACAAGATGGGACCCCAGCCCAAAGTTGTTCCTATTTTCAAGATTATCCTTCTGATCCATCTTCTTCTACTCTAACCCACCCTCTGATCTATACACACTGGCACACACAAATATAGACGGACACATGGCAATCTAGAGTTGCCACATTCCTTCTGCGATAAGGTAAGTAGCGTCTGATCACTACTTGTTGGTTTATTTTGAAAAAGGGTATTTACCCGAAACATTAATAAATTGTTGTAACTGTCTTTTATAAGCGTGTTTCTTTCTCCGTTGGATTCTTCTCGGACACACGGCAATTCCCGCCATTCGTAAGCTCTGTGGATTGGTGTAGCGATAGCTATTCTGAAGAAAAATGATAGCACGAGCAGCGAAATGACGTCACTTCACGTTTCACGTCATGGCATCATTAGTCCCAGGACGCCGTGTTCATAGTTACGACTCGATGTTATACGTCACTCATCGCAGTACTAACATTTTACGTATTATATTTACAGGATCAAACTTGCCAATTTTCTTGCTGATTTTCACACCTAGGGCTTACAGGTCGCAATTTGACCGAATCCTACCCTAGAGCCGGGACAAACAGCAGGCCATAGAGGCCTGACGAGTGGTGCTTTGACTAAATGCAAAACTCCGTCCTGCTCCGCGCGCCACCCGACTGCGCCGCGACCATACCGCAGTAATCCATCGAAGGTCGACAATGAAATACTCAGAGAGATATTCAAGAAAACACGGAAATACATGAAGAGCACACGAGCCCGGCGAAATATACATTCTAACAGAAAGTTGTCTCTGTGGCCAGACGTAAATATTACCGAGAAGATGACCCCAATATTGACTCGTCTTTATCTTCTCCTATAAAAACATCTAGAGATTGAAAGCGTGTTTTAAACACTTTTCTAGTACAGAAGTACCGTGAAAGCGGCTACTATGCCACTGCTTGTGTCAATAATTGTTTTTCCTCCTCAGTCATTCTCTGCTGTTATACATCTAAAGTTCGAAAGACAAAATCTAAACATGAACGAAAAAAACGATAGATATAATTGACCATGAAATACGACACAGCCAAGCGTCAACATCTAAGTTTTAAACCAGAGCATCTACCCATTTAAAAAAAACTACAGAACCTTTTAATCCGAGGTCTGGAGTCTGTAAAATACCCTGATACCAACTCTAAAGACCCTAGCGCATATTATCGTGATGCCACCTTGATCATGACCACAAACAAGGTTAAAGATACCACCATCTATGAGGTTCTATCAGTTAATCACACTTATACACCATTTATTAACTTAGGGTATTTTTTAAATTTCCTACACATTAAATCCAATGAAAAATGAGCATGATGCCGTAAACTAACCCAATCCAAATAGAGCTCTGACTTTCAAAACTGATTGCTTGAGACAGTTGATGACAAACTCAAGAACAAGCCTTGAATACTAAACTATACAGATTTGATCCGGAGGGCAATGTTGATAATTATAGTATTTGTGGAAATATCCAAACCGAGTTTGTTCAAGATTCACACGAACAGGTTCTTAACATGCTCTGCGTCAAAATCGAATATAAGCTCCCATTCTCATACAGCACAGGAGCCTGAATCTTAGCGATTACTTTCTCACTATATACATACCAGCGTATGACTAGTTACCTGGCTTATAGTCATTTGCTACTAAAATCCTTAGGAGAGCTTACTAGCCGATGATATTATAGTACGACCATACTAAGATCGACCAGTCAGGCGAAAATTACTAAAAATACCATGTGAGTCAATTATGATTCTATTTATATTATAATCACAGTGCTTTGCTGCCCGCTGTTGCGTGCCTTCTCGTTTCCTCCCGTTGCATCTCATCACTGCACCCGCCGAATCCTATCCTAATACAGTCCACATACGGAGCGTTGGCTCCGAGTGCTGTGTAAGCAACAAGAAAAATGACGAGCGAATATAAATATTGCGCGCAGCGGGATTTTCGCATTCTTCGTACAAGGAAGTGTACCCTCACTTTTGTAAGAGTTGCCGTAATTTGCAGACACTGAGTTGTTTTATATTAAAAAATATTCCCCACACTCAAAGGCGGGTATTAAATGACAAATAAAATGATAGTATTTCTCTATTCTACGTAACAAAGAACCCCACTTTTACTTCACAATGTTTAATCTGCTCTCTACTCCTGCCGTGACGTTTTGTCCAATAAATAACTCTACGAGAATACTCAAAAGTACGTGTGATGCAGAAAGAATGATATCAATGATTATTTCTCGCACACTATCTAAGTAGCTTACAGGGTTCTTCACACATAACCCTTCACTCGCGCGTATCAACGCACATTCATGTCCCACATAACTGACAATACAAACTGAAGGTTCTAGCAATCGCCTAAAACTTATACCTTGAACTATAAAAGTTAAAATGCCCCAATATTACACGAGCGTATTCGATAAAAAATAAAGAAACTTATTAGACTCAAATTGCTCCTTAAGCCAACACGAATATCTACATCCCCGAAGCAAATACCCCAAATCCACCCCTATCTTTAAGCATGACCATTATTTTTCAACAACCAAAACGAAGAATTAAAGAATCTAACATGAACCTTAACTTCATTTGCTCAAAACGTTCCAAGAAACCCAAGTGACACACTATCAACATACATCGCTTTGATGAATCACATATAAAACAAAAACTACATTCAAATAATCTTTCTCCTTCTTTTATCTCTTCACATATACATAGCAATAAAATATCAAGTACACTAAACATAAGCAAACAATAACACGGAAAGCTCATACAACTAACACAATGCATGCGGAACGTCAACCGAGTATCTCCTTTAAACCCTAAGATCTTTTAATGTTGTTTTTGAATTTTTTATTATTTTAACTATTTTCAGATCATGAGTAGCATGGATTGGAGTACCAAATCGGGTCAAACAATATACTAATAAAACATTGCAGCGAGCCAGCCGCAACATGTACGCTTTAAATAGACATTTTTATACAAATAACACAACATACACATGTTGAGACAAACTATACAGCCCTAATCACTAAATAATACATCTCTAACATTACCCCGCTATCAGGTGCTCACGGCGCGCGCGACCGCCCAACAACATCAACCGACATGCACAACGCAACCACCATGCGCGCCGAGTAACAAAACTAAACTCCACCAAACACCCCAACACTTCGCGTAGCACAAAGAGCGTAGCATAGAATACTACTACATCGAGGTGGGGCCTACTACTCCAATAGGACATCCCTCACCTATACTTCTCATACGCGCGCTATCTCTTGAGTCCTCATCGGTTCTCCCTTAAAGGAACACATCGTTTGCTGTGGCCATATTAGTCTTTGGACTAGTGCTTATGACCTATTCAAAACCAGTACTACTTCGTCGGTTAAACCACAGTAACCACAACCACTAGTTCATATATTACCAAATCTTTTTTAAAAAGTGGTTAAGGGTGGGGGGTTACATAGTGGGTTGCGGGGGAGGGTTCGGTGGGTGGAGGTATGGTGGTGGGAGGGGAGGGTTCGAGGGTGTAAGGGGTTGGAGTTATGGGGGAGGGGCCCAACGATGGCACTGAACATTTTATTTTTTATTCCTGTGTATAGATTTCAACATACGTGCACATCCTTGGGTTTTTGTAAATTTTCCAGGAAGCCGTAACAAATATCGTACCAATTGCAGCCTACTCTTCCAATCCACTTACCACACCACAGCCTGCAAAACGGACGTGCACATACTACCTTCGTTACCTGAAAAACCAACCCTAGCGCTATCACTACGAAATTCAAACCAAGACCGCGACCACACATCACGCCCTGAGAAGCACGTCGAGTGCAACAGATACAACGCCATTACGAGTCGGGAAGAATCATTACATCACACTTAGGTAAACTAAACACTCAGCTTCCAGAGATATGCATGTGATATCTCGGAATGTTTGACCATCTTATTCATAGAGCCCCACCTACAAAACCGCAACGAGTCCCCTTGACACTGCTACGACAAAATCACGTGGAGTCCATTAGAAAAAGACCACCAATATCAATATAAACACGCAGTGCCCACTATCTGCAGGATAAAAAGGTCCAACAACCATAAGTGTCATCCCCATCACACCACACGCTTAGGATTTCAGTCTCCCCCGCATAACTACAACCAATCCTCTTCTCGAATAGCCGATATCCCGCACATCTTCGGACACCAATCATTGAGCCGAAATCTGGATCGATGGGACATGACGGCTGCTGTAAATTAAACGAAAGAAACCCAAAAACATCATTTTACTTCTCGATCCGCACATATCTTTGAAGATCCAACATCGTCCTTCGACAAATCTGTCACCAGACTATAAGAACAAACCAAATCATTGAATATAGAAAGCCGCCGTCCTCACCAGCAACAAAAAATCATACCGAGCGACCCTCTGTACGAAGACTTACTAAGACATCTCGTTCTATACAATGTTCGCTACAGCTCACGGTGAGACAACTGCCCAATGCGACTCATGGCAAGGATCTAGACTCCCAGTAGTGTCTTTTCGCCGACTGGACTGCCTACTATCTACAACCCTAGAAAATATGAGAAAAGCGAAGACTACTGCTGAATAATATAGTTGCACTCCACAACCCACGGCCACAAAACCTCTACTACAGACCATCCTCAAACACAGTTGCATTCAAAACTAGCAATGTCCATCTTACTAGACTCTACACCAAGGGTAGAAACCTTCATCCTCAGAATTTAATAACAGTCAGTGAGCGGTCCCGAGACACTCCAAAAAATCAAACAAGTCGCGGGGCCCAATGTGTGGTCAGTGCCACATGTCTTACAACTTCTCACTTATACTCTTACGTATCTGTACGATCCAGGTATGCCGAAAATCAAAAAAATACTTCCTCGCAAATCAAAACACGATCACACAGCTCGAGAATCGGGCCATCAAACATCAGGCATAGAGTTCCTGGCGGGGAGACTACTATTAACTGTTCAAAAGAAACACTTCAGTAACAGATGGTTACGGGAAACGCTACACACAGGCGTCTTAGTTACGTGTTCATTGGAAACACAAGGTGAACTTCTAGTTCCAGCACACGTCGTCATTAAATCAAGTAACCTGACCTGACAATTACTCCACTCTCCATTCTATAAATGCCAACGATTTCCGTACGAGAAACAGCTAAAAATAGACTGAACACCACGAACGAACGCTAAGCAGAGGACGCTAATCTTGCTGCGCAAGTACCTCACTAGAATTCAAACAAAAAAAAGTCTGTACTGCGAAATGACGCGCGATACTCACACCAAGTGTGCTCCTCTATACTCGCTCCTATCGCGTCCGCTATGATCTTCCAACAACACTAAGCCCGACTAAATATAAATTAACGTTAAAGGTGTTATCAATTAGTCGTCTATAGATGATAGCCCACACACTAGCAAAATATATTCACACAGCTATGACGCAGCTGACAATATTGCAACGGAACCTTCTTCGCCAACACCAAACAATTTTATGCCACCAGATAATGGTACTACACAATTCGAACATTAGCACGAGTCTATACGAGGTACAAAACCCAACAACGATACAGCAAAGACGTATCCTAACACCTACTTTGTACACATGCAACCGCCTCTTTAACCAAATACTCTCTGAGATCTACACACGCACCATGGTTCAGCGAAACATGAAGCGACCGAGCCTTATCTTTTTTTTTCAAACAAAACAGGCGGTTTTTTCACTTCACTCTGAGACCTGCGACCCAACAAAAAAAGCAAAAGAACAAAAAACAAAAGGAATCATTACCAAATAGCTAAGGACACCGCACAGAGGATGCTAATGACCAAACTAGCTGTTGCCCTACAGCTATGATTCCGATACACTATACAAAACCGACGACTTGATGCAAAGGAAAGCGTAAACATTTCGGGCAATCTCGAAGGCACATGGAACAAGCCTTGAATGAGGGACAGCATGCCGCAACCACGACCCAACTGCGCACAGAGAGACTACACTCAATCTTTGAATTTTTTATATAAATCTCTTCCCCCACAGGCCAACCTACACTATCACTCTCTTTCCCAATAAATATCTATTATTCTTTTCTATGTTCTTACTCTACATTTCTCTATCCTTTTTCTCACTAAATTATACTCTCTATCTTCTCTATGAGAGTTCCTCATATGACAAGTCCCCTCCGCATCAATAATCTCAGCCACGGAGGGCTCAACACCATAGCGATACGTAATCGCTCTCTGTCCTTAAGAAGAACTCAACTTTAAGAATCCACAATTTACGAGTTCCATACCATCCATTGGAACGGATCTGAGATCGCATCTATATCCCGCTTTTACTTTTACATGGAGACACAAGCCTGCTTATGAAGTAGTTACTGTACTGCTCCACGTCCTTATTTACTGAACCACGATAACAACACTATAGCCCAAAGATCCATGTTGTTTATAATAACCAAACTAGCATCACATTCAGGCCACTTTACTACCGGAACACCAAATTCGACCTCAATCTCCTAACACCGGTACAGTTTTATCGCAGCCCTCGAGCAATATCACCGAGCCACGAATCAACATCTACACACAAAATGTAGTTCCCTCCGCTCAACGCGAATCATGCAATACCAACACAACTATACGTGGCAACAATCATAGCACATAGTCACAATGACTAGACCACTTAGACGGCGAGTCTCTTAGCCGCCAGCATCTAAATCAAGCTATATCGAACCCGCGAAAAACCACACAATACACTCATCGCACGTTCCACAACGGTATACATTCTACTACCTCGATAGTGCTACCAGCAATCTTCTTATTTATACCATACGAGCCATACTAGCTAGAATTCTATAACAATCCAAACTACATCCATTATACATAACAGTAAAAAAAAAACTCATACTCATTAATCTGTCACAACCACAACCAAAAAAAAATTACCAAGAAAACAATCTAAAAATCAATTAAAAACACTCGAACACATCTTGCACCATTATAATAGCATCATAAAAACAACCAAAATGTATTGCGAAACTATTTTGAACTCCGTATCACGAAACGCGATAGCGTTTCAGCCAAAACCACTAAGCCATCGCGAACACACACCGCGAAACGCAGAGCAGTAAGTTTACAGAAACGATAGTTAATACATTATCGCAAAAATTCACCTGCGTCAAACTCATTATTGGCGGCTGCTACAGTCACTTGGATTGTTGTTTACTGTAGACAGCACCCAAATGAACACGCCAGCACGTCAAACCAATGAACGGAGTTTGTGTAATTTTATTTTATAGCAATATAAAAAAACGCTCAACAACAACAACAAAAATAATAATAATAATTTAAAAAGTCAGACCGCCTAAACTTTTGCCTGAGAAAACATTTTTGTGTATGGCAGGACATCAATGAAAAGTACTGGAATGAGAAGAAAATAGTGTAAACTAGGCGCTTTCGCACTTGAAAGGGTAAAGTTTTACGTTTTACTGTGTTTTTTCAGCTCCCGAAAAACAAGCCAAATAGCGCCGTTTCCCCGCTCCACCAGCAACAATTCCACATGTCCGATCATCCCGAACATTACTTTCTTGGGCAACTCATATACTAGTCTTTGAATAAGACTTTAATCTTATATAACCCAGGCGTTTAATTTGTTTATGTGTTCGGCGATTGTTTCATACTATCGCCAAACACATAATAAAGAAATTAAACTGTTGAACGGAGGGACAGATATTTTTTGGGAATGAGTAAATCTTGTTACGTTCATTTTCGTTTTGGATTCCGCAGTGGGATTTCATCGTGTTTATGAGGAAATGCAGTTTTGGTCATTGTTTTACGCCGATAGGAGTTTTATGTTTGTAACTATAAACCGAAATCTACATTAGAATGCAAAGGTGAAGTCAAGTTGTTTCCTTTATTACTATCTGATCGCATTCTTGTGAAGTTTCGGTATGTAGACCTTTGACGAACTATTTGGAAATAAATAATTTGAACGAATACATATTTCGGATTGTGCGTGAGGTGTAGGAAGTGAGCTTTTTCCATTCAAATGTGGCCCCCGGAATATGTGTTTTTTTTTGTGTGTGTTTTTTTGTTTTTTTAAATGAACATTCACACACTCTAGCTTGCGAATTGCCCACAGGTGCACCATGCGATCCCAGAAAGCAAAGCGCGGTAGGACTAGGACATAATGGTGTGGGGTTGTTTCCTATGTAAAAGTGGTCTTGAAAGGTTCTATAGGCAAACAGTTGGTAAGTATTAAACCCCCGGTACATACAGCCACCGTTACTGTTTTCAGTACCGGTGGGTGCATGTACATGTGGGTTAAAAAGGCATTAACACATTTCATCCTGCGGATGAAATTATATAGTTAGACATCCGTTGATGCCTGCCTCGCAGTTCTGGAGACAGAGTAGACTGACCATGATAGTTCAAGGGTGGCGCCTATAGGCACCAAGCTATTCCGGCACCATCCTTCAACTATCATGGTCGATCCACATCCTGTTGCAGCATGTCAGGGCTTTATGGGTTATGTGGGTCGTCGTTTCAAAGTGGTCGGTCGGTCGGTCGGAGCAACAAAGCGTTGTCGGACCTGCCATCCATCACAGCAGGGAGGAGTTGTGCCCCTTGGCCAAGGCGCAGGCGAGAAAACTTGCGATCAGGACACCCGTCATCCTACAAGAAAGGCAAAAATGACAAACATAATAAAATAAATCGATGAGAACTTAACATTCTATGTGAAGTTGGCTCATTGTTTGTTTGTTTTGTCGTTAATTTCGATCATTGCCTTTTTTTGTGTGGATGGGTTGAGTCGGGGTGGGGTAGATAGGAATGGGAGGGGATGACCTGTGTGTGTTAGTCTTTTACTTGATTTAAATCTAGTTTGTTTTTTTAATGGGGAGGGGGTGGGGTGGAGAGAGCTGGGGGGGGGGGAGGGGAAGAAGGGGGAAGGGGAAGGGGGCGAAGAGGTAGGAGACAGGGGTTGTAGTAGATATGTGTCGGTGCGTTTGTCTTGCTTTTTTATTTTTTTATATTAAAAACAATTCTAGAGTTTAAAAAAATCTTTTATTTATTTATTTTCGGTGGGTGGGGGGAGGGTGGGTGGGTGGGTGGGTCGGTACTTCCGTGATTTTTTAGCATTTGAAAGCCCTTATTTAAAAAAAAAAAGACATAAAAGTACCCCATCCCCCCTCCACCCCCCCCCCCCCCCCCCCCCCCCCCGCCCAAAGAAAAAAAAACACCAATTACGTTGGGCCAGTAGTTGCCGGGGCGCTGCGATTAGGGCAGCACTGAGAGCTCAAGCTTCCGCCGCAGCAGTAGTAGCCCTGCTTGCAGTACCGTTCATACGTGGATGTACTGTAGCAGAGGTCGCCGTAGGAACAGCATTGCCGACTACCCGTGCAGCAGTAGAGACCATCACCACACTGACTATCAGTGCTGCACGACTGAGAGTCCGCTGTTTTTGAGCCTGCGCAGAGATTAAATGTACATTCCAAACCCTTTGATTATTCCACCTGGTGAATATGGTGTAACCCCGTGCATTTTGTTTTGTCAATCTTTTTCCATTCAAAGACCGAAAGCCGCACCCGTCCCAGGAACAAGGACACAAATAGGTCTCAGCAAAAGGCATGGATTTATATGAGCCCTCGCAATTGCGGGGGATCATGAGGATCTATGTCCCTTGCAGTTGGATCGTGTTCATTTCTTCTCATCGGGGAATGTGTTAAAACGTTTGTATTCATGATTTCGGGCGCTTAACCCCTTCCGTGCCACTGCACGTGCATTATTATTTCTGAAATCCGCGTTCACTCAATGACCAAAAAGATAAAACCATATAAGGAACTAGTTTACAAATTGGTCTCAGCAAAAGGCATAGATCCTCATGAGCCTCCGTGTTTGTGGGGGCTCATGAGGATCTATGCCTCTCGCAGGTGGATGGTGTTCATTTTTTCTCGGCAGTCAAAGGGTTAACCTGCCCTTTCCTTCCACCAAACACAGACTGTGTTTTGGAAACCTTTAGCGTGGAAGATCCCCATCCCTCAAAGGAAAATAAGACAGTCCATCATACAAAGTGGTTTCAGCAAGAGGAACAGATCCTCCGGCATAAGTCCCCGCAGATGCAGGGCCTCATGAGGATCTCTAGTTCTTGCATGTGGGTGGTGTTTAGCTTTTCTCGGCAGTGAACTGGTTAACACATTCAGCCCTGTCAAACAACAACACACTGATAACGTTGGGCCATTTCACGGAATCTTTTTCTGTAAAGTTTTATAATAATAATAATAATAATAATAATAATAATAATAATAATAATAATAATAATAATTATTATTATTATTATTATTATTATTATTATTATTATTATTATTATTATTATTATTATTACCGCGAAGAGACAGATCGCTGGACGGATTGTGGAGAAAAACAAAACTAATTTGGGCGCTTTTGAAGAGACAAGGTTTGAGAAACAAACACAAGAAATCACACAGAAAAGAAAATTGGAGGTATGCTCCGTTAAAGTCAACCGTAAAACCAGACATTCCGTATCTTATTGAAGACATAACTGACTTTTGAAGGCAACTTAAGATTAGAACACACAATACTAATTAATAATTTTAGTAATTTGCACAAATTCTCTGCTTGGGAGTGCGGTAAAAAAAGAAAGAAAAAAAAAGAAAAAAAAAAAGATGGGATCCCAGCCCAAAATTGTTCCTATTTTCCAGATTATCCTTCTGATCCACCTCCTTCTACTCTAACCCACCCTCTGATCCACATACACTGGCACACAAAAATAAAGACGGACACACGGCACTCTAGAGTTTCCACATTCCTTCTGCGATAAGATAAGCAGCGACTGATCACTACTTGTTTGTTGTCTATTTTGAAAAAGGGTATTTACCCAAAACATTAATAAATTGTTGTAACTGTCTTTTATAAGCGTGTTTTTTTTCTCTCCGTTAAGTTCTTCTCGGACACACGGCAATTCCCGCTATTTGTAAGCTCTGTGGTCTGGCGTAGCGATAGCTATTCTGAAGAAGAATGATAGCACGAGCAGCGAAATGACGTCACTTGAAGCTTTACGTAATGACATCATTAGTCCCACGACGCCGTGTTTATTGTGACGGCTCGATCTTATACGTCACTCATCGCAGTACTAACATTTCACGTATTAAATTTATAGGATCAAACTTCGCAATTTTCTTGCTGATTTTCACACCTAGGGGTTACAGGTCGCAATTTTATCGAATCCTACTCGATAGCCCGGACACTGACAGCATGCTTATGCATACACTGTTTATGAAAAATCATGCGGGTATTAATGAGAGAAAAAAAAGAAAAAAGAAATGACAAGTGGGTCAAATGGTTGCTGTGATGCATCTAGTGTGGTAGTGTAGCGTCTGTGCTTGTCGCTCTCGCTTTCAGCTCCCACCGCTGGCTAGCAGTTTTGCTAAAAGGGGAGCAGAGTATGTCAGTCTCTCCCTGCCAGTACACAGCCTCTCCAACAACAAGCCTCATGTAGTGTCTCCTCGTGGCGACTCACGGTAACCGAGCACCTTACGGACTCGGGCTGAACTACAGAGGACTCGGAGGGTTAACTTATTTGTTGCTGGAAATTCTCACTCAATTACATTACGCAATAAAAAAAAAATGGAAATTAAATAAATTTATGCCCACATAATTATGTTCACCATTAAATCAAAGAAAATCGCTTGTCCTTTATAGGGAAATTAGTTAGTAAGAATTTAGATTAACAAATTAATTTTTTAAAATGCATTATTGAAATTAGCAAACTCAAAATGCACCAATAAAGAAACCTGATACAAAATGGACACCATATCGTCAAAGAATCGTTTTGGTTAACGAATGGGATAACACAGTGTTCATTGAGAGGCACGCAGTAAATATTAGATATTTAAACAACACTTACACAAGAAGAGACAAATCAGAAGTGCTGGAAACCCTTTTACCACACTGATCGTCATTTTGTCGTTCTACCGCAGTCCAGCCTTAGCAACAAGTATTGATATGAATCAGCGCTCTCAGATAGATCTTCAAACGCACGTCTGCCTTTAAAATAAATCTGGCACATGCATTTTATACTAGTGTAATTTACGCCGTTGAACATTCGAGCTTCATTTTTTAAAGTGGCTATTCATTATACGATATTACCACGTCAGTTCAGTGCCAGTTGACGCAGACTGTATTTTTACAATCTTTGTTAATTCAACACAAAAGACCTAGCTTTCACAGGAACATGGATTCAAATGGTGTCAGCAAGAAGTATAGATCTTCATGAGCCCCCGCAACTGCGGGGGCTCATGATGATCTATACCTCTTGCAGTTGGCTGGCCTTCACATTTTCTCGGCACTGAACCGATTAATTATGCATGCATTACCACGTGACACATTGAGTTTGGCGTGTCGCTTATGTCAGCGGGGTAGACCGGCGTAGTGTCAGCGCGATATGAATGCTCTTTATTATTATTTTTATTATTATTTAAATGTGGAGTGAGCTCTGTTCTACACATTATTATGTCTGTAATCCAAACCTGCCGTGCTTCTCTGACACACACTTCTAGAAAAGTGATTTATGGGGTGCCGTACCCGAAGCATGTAACAATTCGAGACAACAAGGCGTGGGAACAAGTGTCAGGATGACGAATAATATAGGTCATTCTCGGTATAATGCGCTCCAGTACACCTCCGTATCTGGTATTTAACGTGGATATGTCTCTGACTCCCATGTGTATGCTCGGTAAGAAAAAGGTCCTCGGGCCAGAGTGATAGTGGAAGGCCTTAATTGGCAGATTATGGGTGCCTACAGTGGCAGCTACTGCCTATGGAGTACGACCTGAACACTGATCAGTTCACCGCACTCCGATATGCCGCTTTGATTTGCTATAAGGGTAGTTCTCAGAAACATGGCCCAACGGGGGGTAACGTACTTCAAAAACAAAACAAAACTACAATTTGTTTTAAGATGTGCTGTTTCTGAAATGCTGTGTTTGTTTCAGACATTATAAAAAATATAAAAAACATTCACCAAAATATAACTAGTTGTGATTAATTTGTCTGCCTTGAATGTTGTTAAATGGGCTGAAAAGTGCCTGATTTCATGCCCCCATTTTGTGACATGGAAACAGTTGCTACAAAATCCCCAAGCTTGCGTCTCTCGTAGTCATGCAAACCTGAGAAATCGGCAGTGAATAAAGAAACATTGGAGTAGTTCCACGCATACTATACCACATTTTGCCAAATTATTTCCACACAGTGAATGATTAACGGCCAAAGTTCATGTGACAGTCAAAGAGTTTAGTGTCCTACAATAAGCACCAACAATTAACTCTCTGTATAGCGCAGAAAACGTGTTCACGTGGCTACGTTTCAACACACATGCTGGGAAGGGGTGTGGCATTACTGCACAAAAAGCACACTTCCATTTTGACGACTCTGAGCCATACAGCTGAGCAAAATGCGTAGCTTTTCGGCTTCATGTCCAAATTTTCTGTCTTCGATTGACCGATTGTTTTATTTTCCGAAAAGAATTGAACTTATTTTCTGCCGTCAATTGCCGCGGTGGGCTCGGCGGAACTTCACTGTCAGTCGCTAGTGGTCAACCGACTGCTGATCTCTTCCTGGGACAGCATGGTTTGTGTCCTGCCCTGGGCCCGGGATTGTCTTCGAATGCCCATGGATATCGCACTGGTAGAGTCCAGGGCAATATGCTCTTCAATCGTACGTTGTTGGCTCACTTGCGATAGCGATAGTTTTATTGAGTTTGTGTATCGGGCTAGTGGTCGTCCCTCCGTCCGCAGTCGTCAGTTTGTCCGCCCGTCCTCTGTCCGCCATTGTCCAGCGACCGTTGGCCGGTCTCCGTGATAAACTTTAACGTTGTAATTTTCTCCTAAAAAAAAAAAAAAAAAAAAAAACACAACCTCGACCCAAAAGAACTCAAGAACTATCGCCCAGTCTCCAATCTCTCTTTCCTGTCCAAGCTTCTTGAGAAGGTTGTTTTCAACCAGCTCAACCTCCACCTCGCCGACAACAATCTCCTCAGTCCCTTCCAGTCTGCCTATCGCAAAAATCACAGCACTGAAACAGCCCTTCGACATATCCTGAACGATCTCCTCCTCTCCACCGACTCGGTCAACATCTCCCTTCTTACGCTACTCGATCTCTCTGCCACCTTCGACACTATAGACCACTCTATCCTCCTCCACCGCCTTCACCACTCCTTTGGCATCACTGACTGCTCACTCCTGGTTTCTCTCCTACCTCTCCGACAGACAGCAGTCCGTCACCATCGACGGCGTCTCCTCCAACCCAGTCAGGCTCTCCTGCGGAGTTCAACAAGGGTCCGTCTTGGGCCCGGTCCTTTTCACACTCTGCACCTCTCCCCTGTCCAACATCATCCAGTCTAATCACATACACCACCACCTCTACGCTGACGACTCACAACTACTAGACAAAGACAAACTCGACAACACTCAGTCACTAATGACTCAGTCGCACGGCTGACTGCTATGAAGACGTGAAAAACTGGATGACAGCAAACAAGCTTAAACTGAACGACGACAAAACGGAAGCCATGCTGGTAGGCATATACTACATACTTTGTACCGTTCTGCATAATATTAACAACCCGTTGACTGGCGTAACAGAACGTGGAATACCTAGATAGACGAGGCTTAAATCCTCATGGGCAGTTGCGGGGGCTCGTACTGGCCTCGGTCATATCAGAGTGTCTAATGCTGACAAGATCATGCAGCAGTGGATATGCTGTGGTTTAGAAACAACATTTAGTGGAAAGGGAAGGGGTAAATAAGATAAGAGTGTTCACAGTGTATCTGTCAGGACACATTCTTGACACTGCGCTCAAAACCCACCACGTTGATCCATTGCTTCCATTGTTCGCGCTCGTGTTATTGTTGTGCTGAATTTACATGGGTTATGAAGAAAACTACTCTGTAATCAGCAAAAGGTCCTTGGGCCGATGTTGGCCTTAGTTGGTTCGCGTATGGCTGAGTACAGACCATCTTAAGCCAAACCAAGGACCGACAGATACACTTGCTAACCAATGACACACCAGGTTCTCTATTTTACTAAACATATACTAGCGCTACAAGTGCTACACATGTTTTGTGACAAAGCACGTGGAGATTCTAAGGGGTGACTACGAATGTTGTGACAACTGTGCAATTGTAACAAACTCTTTACAAATTGCTACCAGTTTTATTTAAATTATGTATAGTTAGAGGGCGATACTAAGTTATAAACAAATAATAATAACAATAAAAATAAATAAATGACAGACGTCACGGTAATACCGTTTAATTGTTCAATGTCGTTAGAACCAGCCATTATGCAGTACAGTCTGCCTCCACAATTAAAGTCGGAACAATGGAAAGGTAGAGTCAGATTCGGCCACCGTTAAAGTTGGAACAAATAGAACCAATGCAAGAGTAGGATCATATTGGACCAACGTGACATAATCGGTGCGCAGTGTCAAGAACCTTCCTGGCACATGTCTCTGCGTGTTATTAAACCCGTGACTGCCAGCGCCTAGAAATGGTGTCTCTGAAACCACTGCAGATTGACTGCCGCATGATCTTGTCAGCATAAGACAGGCCGATATGACCGAAGCTTGCAAGAGGCATTGATCCTCATGAGCCCCCGCTACTGCGGGGGCTCATGAGGATCAATGCCTCTTGCATGTGTGTGTTATATGTTGCTCGTTGTGTTATAGAAGTGAAGGAGTTAATATTATGCACACCACAACGAAGCTATTATAAGCATCAAAGCGATCTTCTGCATTGCAAGCTTTGCTTGCTACAATTCGTCATTCTAACGAGTTATGAATGCTATCTTGCTCAGCTATGAATTTTTACCTTTTTTTTTTTTTCACAATCTATGTGCTGTTTTTTCAGCTAACATCACCTTTTTTTATTAGCTAAGTCGACAGCTCCGCGGGGACTGAACAAACGATTTGTAATAACCGATGTTTTGTTATAACCGACCTTGTTATAAGCGGCATAATTTTACAAAAAAAATAAGAAGTTTTGCCCGGACCTCCAGAAAAGCGTCGTTATATCCGAATTGTTGCTATAGGCGATCTTGTTATATGCGATGTTGACTATACAGTTATTTCCGGGCATAACTGCGTATTTGGCTCACAGACAGATTAACTGAGACACCTGGCTGTGATATAACCACACAAAGGCCGTTAAGTTAGATCGCCAGCTACTTTCTGTTTGCTGACGGACCTGGAGATGTGCTATGAATAACTTTTATCTTGGCTCTGACGCTTGGTGGAGTTGAGCGGCGCGTACGCTTCAGCGATAAAAAGGACGAAAAAAAAGACAAAATCGCGCAGTTATGAACGCAATAACAATCGTAGCCGCTCGTTTGGAAGCATTATAACACGTTTTATATATATCATGTGTTGATATTCGTCAAACAGTTTTATGCAATGTTGAGACTGCTACGGGGGAGCTTGGGGCCTTTAAGGACCTGCATTCACAAACTAAAGTGAGTTTCATGAATTTCATAAAATGTTAAAAGAGTCAGTGCTGTTAGCAACCTATTTCTCTACTTTTACTCACGTCAAGTTTAAAGAAAAAAGGTTCACATGGTCTAAAAAAATGGAAACCGCATTATTAAAGAATTAATACCTTTGGTCACGAGCATACCCCAAACTGGCTTAATACAGCAACAGAATTCAGGAAACATGAATGTTGATATAATACAAGCAAGCAACAGGTAGGAAACATGAAAACAAACTTACGTCAACTCTCAGGTTTTGAATGAACTTAATTGTCTGCACATTCAACAAACCACGCAGCTTATGCCTCGCTAGTGTGAAGCAGAAAATTATGTACATCCTACCAAAAATTCGTTGCCTTTAATCAAAATTTCCAGGTAGTTTTGCTAACTTAAGTTGCTGGTAACGGCAAAGACTAAAATGCGTGGGACAGACACTTTTCAGGAACATGGATTTAAAGTGGTGTCAGCAAGAGGCATAGATCTTCATGAGCCCCCGCAACTGCGGGGGTTTATGATGATCTCTGCCTCTTTCAGTTGAATGGTGCACAAAATTTGGGGCCACTGAAACGGGTTGATATTCCAGTTCCATAATCTGAGCAAAACCTAACCTTCTGAGGGGTTCTTGTCCGGGCATCTTACAATCCGAACGAAATATATACTTAGAGTAACGTGGCTTCAGGGCCTTTGAATTTATTATTTTCATTCTTGAGGGCCATTTGTTTCAGCTGTTGATCATTTGTATCAGGGAGTTTTCAAAACCAGAGTTTGAAGTCATCAGTTTTCTTCTCTGCCTCGCTATGCTCCTGTCTTTTTCAAGTCCCACCAAACCTAAACTCATCCAAGATTTTAGCACAAATGTAGTCTTGCATCTTCAAAGAAATTACGTTAGTGTGGTGAGGAAGGAACTCATGCTCGTGCAAGAAGAATGACGCCATTTAAAAGGGGAAATCTGGGCCCTGTTAAAAAAAGTAGATCACAAGATTTTTTTTTTCATAAAGAGTCACGCATGAACTTTATTTATCTTGATCATCTAAAATCTGCCCGAAGTAGTGGTTCTTTTATTTTTTTAAGGACTGAGTTTTAACATCATATAATGGGCCTTGGTTTGGCTTTCTATAACAATTGTATGTAAACAGTACTAGTGCGTTTTGGGTGAGTTTTACTATGCATGCACTCGCAACCAGGACACTGTATAATTCATCGCGCATACACCGTGAATCTCTCTCCGCTCAGGTCTCACTGCCATCACCTACAATACAGAACTTCGTAAGCACGAACGGTTTTACACAGGCGTGGCATTACTGTCGTTTGCGCAAATTGTGAGAATGACACGCCACAGTTCCACTTATCTCATTCAACCCCAAGCACGTATTTCCCAAATTTTGGAGGCGTCATCTAATGACTATGCTCTAATTGCAATAGATGTATCGACCATGATAATTCAAGGGCAGTGCCAAATTTGCTTGGCGCCGACAGGCGCCAAGCTAATCTGGCACTACCCTTGAATTATCATGGTCGTCCCATCTCCTGCAATAGTGCCTCAGGGCTGAATGGGTTATACAGTTGATGAATGTATGCGTAGCTCTTTTCTGAACTTGTTTCCAAAAAAACAGTTGTCAAAAGAAATGATATGTCGCTCGTTTAAGCCAACAAGCAAGTTGTCATACAAGTCAATTTGTGTGCTACCTCTATAGTATTCAAAATTACATGTGAAAAGACGTTCGAAAATCAGAAGTATGTTAAAATTGCGCGTGTTTCGACGAAAACGGTGGATGAAACGCCCGGACAAACATGCGTTTATCCCTATAAATAAATAAAATAAAATAAAAAGGTTCGTAACTTGAGTCATGAAAGCACATATTAAAAACAAACGAATAAATAAATACAAACTCAAAAGGCTGGAAACAAGCCCTTGTCATGTACATGATGTGATTCTATCATTTTAAGTACCACTGTTGTTTATCTTGGCAAATCTGCCGGTTTATGTTTTGGCTAACCCTTTTAGCCCCGGATCCCTACAGCAGGAGCTGGCTTGACCATGATAATTCAAGGGTAGTGCCAGATTAGCTCGGCGCCTTCAGGCGAAAAGCTAATCTGGCACTACCCTTCACAAAGCCTTAACTCTTTCGAGACGTGCCGCAACCGGATTCGCGGCATAAAGCCGCGAATCCGGATGGGACACGTCTCGAAAGTGTTAACTGGCACTGAAAGGGGAAAATACTGCTGCGTGCGTTTAAATAATGAATAGAACTTCTTCTCAGTTCGTAGGCGTGAGTTTTGTTGTTGATGCAGGAAACGACTGCTTGCATGGTTCACTACAAGTTCCAGCTCGTACAATATTTGTTTTCATTCGTACGTCGCACAACCAATCACGTTAGTGCAAACATTACCCCGTGACTTCTTAAGGAAAAAATATTGTGGCGACTTCCATGTGACGCAATAAGACCTCATTTACAACTCCTTAGGCAGCAGCTTTGTTCGACAAAAAGCTAAAAAAAAAATATCTTAGCTCCGTAAAACGCCTGTGATAGGTGTGAGGTTCAATACCCGTTTCTGGCGCAGACTTTTCTCTTCGTTGTAAGTGACACTGTTGCCGTTAATTCGAGCTGACCATCGGGGGTTCTTTCTCCTGGTACTCAGACCAGGGGCGGATCATTTACCTCGAGGGGGTTGGGTGGGTGGGTGTTACGTGGAGGAGTTGTAGTCGAAGTATGATAAACACACCAGACACTCACACGTAGAGTTCTTTAAAATAAACCTCGTTCAGCTGCAATCCGTCACACGTGGCTTAAGGATGTAGACAATACTGGAGTAACAGTTCCAACAATATTTAATTCAGCGATGCGATATCCACACAGTAATGCACTTTCAAATACACAAACTACTGATACAAAGTCTCTTCTGCTATGTCCACACTACGACTCAAAGTTTGTCATACACAGCGTCTCTCCCAATAAACTACGTGTCTCTACAACTGACAAAGCAAGACAATGTACTCCCGGGCTTTCCCAGCGCCATCCTTATATATACTATCAAATTCCAGAATCTTCTACGGAAATCATGAACTCAAACAACCAGAACGAAACACGCAGCCGAAGCTCATTAACATAAACTTTCCAGAAACAATATAACAGGCTACAAAAATACGGCTGCTCACTTCAGCTCTAAATTCTAGCGTATAATGAAGACACATAAAAGTATGGTATCCCTATCTATGATAGCTCTAAAAGGTACGAGAACATTCCCAAAACAAAATAAAAGCTGCTCACTTCACGCGCGCAGGAAAACAAAAAGTAGCGAAAAATGTTGCGATGTCAACTAACCGACGTGACACTTACGAGGCCAGTAGACAGTGCGACCTTTCTAGCACGCTCCGGACTAAACTTAACAAAACGAAAACGGCTCGACTCACGAACAAAAGAAAAACTTACTAAAAAGGCACGAAATCATAACCGTGATAGCTCAAATAAACAACAGATCGTTACCTACGAATAACACATGTACGCTCTCACAGGATAACACAACCACAATCGTAACATTACCCCCCCCCCCCTCTTAAGAATGAAATTTCACAAAGTTTTCTTCTCAAATTTCAAAAATACGGTTGTGGCTGTGTAAACCTACACAAAACCCTAAACAAATATAATTTCACATCAAAAATCAAAATAAAATAAACGTCTCACAGTTCCTGTAAACAGTTCTGAGCATCGAAATGTTTCATACAAATGTTCTGGACACAGAAATGTTCATTCAAACTGCTCTGCTCAAGTAATCTGCTCCGAAGTTCTGCGAACCCTTGATAGACTGTAGTTTAATGTCAAAATTCTGCAAGAACATCGCCCATCTCATAATACGAGAATTTGTAAACTTTGCAGAGTTTAGATAGTTCAAGGGCTGATGGTCAATTTGGAGAACAAATGGCACTCCCAGAAGGTACAGTTCGAATCGCCTTACTCCCCAAATGATGGCTAGGCACTCCTTCTCGATCGTCGAGTAGTTTCTCTCAGCTCTGGTCAACGTTTTGCTGGCGTAGCTCACTGGGTGGAGTTTTCCGTTATCTTCTTGCATCAAGACTGCACCTACTCCTTCGTTGGAGGCGTCTGTTCTCAGGAAGAACGTTTTCAATGGGTCAGGAAGGTGTAGAACAGGCTTCTCTGTTAGGATGTCTCGAACCGCCTGGAATGCTCGTTCTTGGGCATCTTCCCACTTCACTATGTTAGGTTGTCCTTTCCTCAGCAAATCAGTCAGGGGTGCTGTGACTGCCGCAAAGTTTGGTATGAACTCCCGGTAGTAGTTCGCCAAGCCCATAAATGAGCGGACTTGCGTCTTGGTCGTAGGTCGCGGGGCATCCCTGATCTTCTGCACGTTGGCGTCGTGTAGCCCCTTTAAACCTTCGCTTAATTTATGTCCAATGAAGTCTATGTTGTTAGCCCCAAGAATACACTTGCTTGGACGGATGGTGAAATTCGCATCTGACAGTCTTTGGAACAGTTCTCGGAGGGCTTTGAGGTGGTCCCCCCAAGTTTTGGTATGGATCAAAATGTCATCCCAGTAAAAGACCACATTTTGCATATCTTCTAGGATCTTTTCCAGTCCTCTCTTTAATGTGGCACCACTGTTCACCATACCAAAAGGCATTTTCAGGAACTCCCAATGACCGTCGGGTGTGACGAACGCTGTCTTGGGGATATCTTCTTCTGCAACCTTGATTTGCCAATACCCTTTGCTTAGGTCAATTTTGGAGAAAAATCAGTCTCCACTGACCTTCTGGAACAGTTCTTCCGCTGTGGGCATAGGCTCAGGATCAAAGATTGTTAGTTTATTGAGTCTGCGATAGTCCACACACACTCGGTTGGATCCATCTGGTTTCTTCACGATGACAACTGGGGACGCATAGGGTGACTTGGACTCTCTGATGACATTCAGACTCAGCATTTCCTTGATATCCTTTTTCAATTCTTCCATCGTGTTATAAGGAAGACGATAAGGTTTGCTGCGAACTGGCTCGTTTGACGTCAGGTTTACCTCGTGCAGGATGGTGTCTGTTGTCCCTGGGTCAGGTGTAAACCGATGCTCGAACTTTTGAGTCAGGACGCGCAGTTCTTCACTTTGAGTCTGGGTCAGATTTTGACCGAACTGGATATCTTCTACATCCTCTTTATGTCGGAGATCATTAAGGTCAAACAGGTTCTCGTCGTCTAGTCTTTCGACATCAGCAAGACGCACCGATTCCGCCAATTTTGGTTTGTCTTGACCTCTCTGTAGCTCCACCAGCCTTTCTTTATTCACCACTGCTGCTTCCGTGTGGTCCGCCACTTTTAGAGGGATGGTCTGGTGACTCTTCTTTGCTTGACTTCTCGTGGTAACAGAACATATTTCAGGTCTCCACTCTGGATCTGGATCGTCTGCGTTTCTGGCACCATCAATGTTTCCGATGATGAGGTCGTAGACTGGTGTCTTCACGCACAACGCCTTCACCTCTCCTGTCAAGTATGGGGTGTCGACACTGACTTTGGCAAGGGGGATAATCCTTACAGTTCCGTCAGCCAAAATGAGGGTGGTCCACTCCTGTAGCTTCTGGTCTTCAGCTACTAGGTCCTCTCTCACGATGATGCAGCTACAACCAGTGTATCTCAACACTCTCACTGGTGTGTCGCCGACGAATCCTGACACCACCGGCATGTTCGGCACTTCATTCTCAGGCAGCGCGATGTTTGAGACTGGTAAAAATGTAGTCCCATCTCCTACTGGGATGCGTCCCTTCTTTCTAAAAGATTCGATCAGCTCTGGTGTCACTCGCGTTTCTCTAGATTCAAAGTCATTGGATGACGTCACATCATTGGTTAATACAGCGGCAGCTCTGTGTTGAGACGTGGTACTGCTTCTGCCTGCTATCCCACGATCTTGGTTGAATCTTCTGATGTTGTCGCCTCGGGGAACATCTTTAGAAGGACATTGTATCGCTTTGTGACCTTTCTTTCCACAGAGAAAACATGTCAGGTTCTCCACCGGCTTGTATCTCGGGGTGTCTATGACATTGTGGATTTCCTCTGCTGGTGTAGACACACGCTGTGGCTTACTGGACCCGAACTTCATGTTGTGAGCGTCAAGGTATCTTTGAGCGAAGTCGGCCAGGGCCTTTAGTGACTGGTCTTTTTGCTCTCTGAGGTGGGCGGCCAGGTCCTTAGAACATGCGCTGAAAACTTGTTCTTTGATGATGAGGTCACACAAGTCTTGGTACTCTCTGTTTAGACCAGCCAGCTCTATCCATTTCTCCAGGTAGCTTCTGATTCTCTTAATGAATAGGCCGGGAGTTTCTCCTTCTTCAGGCTTGCAGTTCCGAAATCGTCGCCTGTAACCTTCTTCAGTGAAGTCGTACTGTCTCAACAGGGCGGCTTTCAACTGAGTATAATCTTCGGCTTCTTCTCTTGGCAAACAGGTGTAAAATTCAAGCGCTTTGCCAGTTAGAAGTGCGCTCAGTTTAATAGGCCAAGTCTCTTGTTTCCAATTGTGGCTATTTGCGAAGCGCTCGAATCGCTCCAAATAAGCGTCCATCTTATCTGAATTTTCAATGAAAGGTGGAAGTTTTGGCGCACGGGCTGTTTGTTCTCTGCTCGCTAATGCTGTTGCTTCATTAGTTCTCTGGCTCTGTGCCTCAATCTCCATCTGCTTTAGATGAATTTCGTGTTGACGCTGCCTCTCCGCCTCTTCTCGCTCCTCTTGTCGTTGTTTCTCTGCCTCTCGTCGCTGTTTCTCTGCTTCTCTTCGCTGTTTCTCTGCTTCTTCTGCTTGGATTTCGAGTCTCCTGATTTCACGTTCTTTGGCTTTTTCTTCTCTTCTCTCTCCAATCTCTCCTTTTCTTCTTTCTCTCGTTTCTTTTCTTCTTTCTCTTCTCTCTCCAATCTCTCCTTTTCTTCTTTCTCTCGTTTCTTTTATTCTTTCTCTCCTCTCTCCTTTACAAACTCGAGGAGTTGAGCTCCTTCGAGTCCACATTCCTTTCCAATTTTCAGGAATATCTCCATCTCCGATGTCGCCATCTCTGCTTTTCACTGCTGGCTGTTTTCTCCTGCTACCCTTTCCACTGAACCAACTGAAGAGATCTCGTCGGGGTCGCCAAAATGTTACGTGGTGGAGTTGTAGTCGAAGTATGATAAACACACCAGACACCCACACATAGAGTTCTTTAAAATAAACCTCGTTCAGCTGCAATCCGTCACACGTGGCTTAAGGATGTAGACAATACTGGAGTAACAGTTCTAACAATATTTAATTCAGCGATGCGATATCCACACAATCCAGACCAAAAAGGTGATATCCACACAGTAATGCACTTTTAAATACACAAACTACTGATACAAAGTCTCTGTACTCAAACCAAGGGGAAAGTCTCTTCTGCTATGTCCACACTACGACTCAAAGTTTCTCATACACAGCGTATCTCCCAATAAACTACGTGTCTCTACAACTGACAAAGCAAGACAATGTACTCCCGGGCTTTCCCAGCGCCCTCCTTATATATACTATCAAATTCCAGAATCTTCTACGGAAATCATGAACTCAAACAACCAGAACGAAACACGCAGCCGAAGCTCATTAACATAAACTTTCCAGAAACAATATAATGTTTGGTTCGGGGGATGTGGAGTATGTAAGTGTATGGGTGTGTGTGTATGTGTGTGCGTGCATGTGTGCGGAACAGTGTGTTTTGTGTATGTTTGCCTATGCTGGTGTGTGTGTGTGTGTGTGTGTGTGTGTGTGTGTGTGTGTGTGAGAGAGAGAGAGAGAGAGAGAGAGAGAGAGAGAGAGAGAGAGAGAGAGAGAGAGAGTTCTAGCGTGCTTGTATGTGTGTGTTTGGTTAGTCAGGAGGAAGTAAAACGTCTAGATAATCTTGACGTTTATCATTGCTTACAGTTTTGCGTTCAATGTACTAGATCAGTCTTAACAGTGTGCAACGTATATCTATGTGTTTATTATTATGTAGTTGTTTTTCATGTACCGTGTGAAATACATATTAGCCAGACTTAGGTCGGGACTGTGCATCGTCTGACGCGTGCGTTGGTTGAAGATCACTATGCCACGTTCGTCCGTGCCTTTAATCCAATGCTTGAGCCGTAGCGGGGTTTGGCCTACCTCTGATTTACGTACTTCCGTGTGTGTGCGTCTGTGCGTGCATGTGTGCGTGTGTGTGTGTGTGTGTGTGTGTGTGTGTGTGTGTGTGTGTGTGTGTGTGTGTGTGTGTGTGCAAGCGCGTGTGCGTGCCGAGGTGCTTGTGTGTGTGTGTGTGTGTGTGTGTATGCGTGTGTGTGTGTGTGTGTGTGTGTGTGTGTGTGTGTGTGTGTGTGTGTGTGTGTGTGTGTTTTCATGTAGTTTGTAGCAAGGACAAGAATGAAAAAAGGTCTGCGCACCTATTCTTTTATCCTCGTTCATTGTTTAGGACGAAAGCTTTTAAATACATCTCAGAGAAAACTTGAAAGAAACGTAGGAGATGTGTCCAAAAGAGCCATGTCAATAAAAAAAAATTTTGTGGACTCATTGTTGTGGTCCTCCGTTGTGCACTTGTTAGTTTTTATATATCTCTCTTTACTGTAGTGTTTTGTCTGTTATTCATACACAAGAGTAGCTGTATCATATGCGTGCAGTCGCTGTCTATAAATACTCACTTTACATAACACCCCGCCCCACCCCACCCCCACCCCCTTCCCCCCCAAGACCCTGTCATTGATGTGCGTGCGCCGGGTGTGTGCGTGCGCGGTTGTAACCTTCAGCGACTTGTGAGCTTATATCTGAATGTAACACAAGTGACCTGTGGGTGTAGCTGATTGTTTGTGCTGTTAACATGTTGTTTTAATGTTGTTTTTAATGTTGTAGTTTAGCAAGGACAAACACGAAAAGAGGCCTGTGCGCCTATTGTTTCCATCCTTGAGAAATAAAGTATCATTCATTCATTCATTCATTCATTCATTCATTCATTCATTCATTCATCTCATCTCATCTCATCTCTCTCATCTCTCTCTCTCACTCTCTCTCTCTCTCTCTCTCTCTCTCTCTCTCTCTCTCTCTCTCTCTCTCTCTCTCTCTCTCTCTCTCTCTCTCTCTCTAAGCTTATCCGCCCTGATCCGTCTTCATCCATTGATGCCATGCTGCAGGTCATTGGACTTCTCACTCTGGTTAAGCACCTCCCACTAAACAAATGTGTACTGATGCACAAAATTCTTAACGACAAAGCTCCACCTTACTTATCTAGACATTTTTCGCCAACTGAAAAGAAATACAGCACCTCGAGGAACAGTCTTTCTATAAAAAGACCCCGCATACACCTGTACAAATCTAGTCTGTCTTATTCAGGTCCTCTTTTATAGAACTCACTTCCTCCCACTATTAAAAAAACCACGCCCCTCTCTCTCTGTTTAAAAGTATAGTACATGATTACCTTTCTAAGACAACGAAATGCTGATTCTTTCTTCTTCTTTGTTTCTAGATATGATACGCTTCATATTCTCACTTTTCGCTAGTTTTTTTTTTGCTTTCCATCTAGCCTTCAAATCGTTTTTTTTTCTGTTTTTCAGCTTGTTTTTGATAGTACACAAAATATCCTACCTACCTAAATGTTAGATATGTGTGCACGTATGTGTGCATGTGTATGTACAAAAGTGCGCATGTGCACGAGTACATGTATATGTGTGTGTGTGTGTGTGTGTGTGTATGTGTGTGTGTGTGTGTGTGTGTGTGTGTGTGTGTGTGTGTGTGTGTGTGTGTGTGTGTGGTAATTATTTAGTTAATTTTGTTGTTTGGTTGATGTTCATTTTTTTTTTAAAGTAGCTTAGCAAGGACAGATTGTAAGAAAGGCCTGCGCGCCTAATATCTCAATCCTTGGAAAATAAAGTTTCGTTCGTTCGTTCCGCGTTCTCTCTCTCTCTCTCTCTCTCCTCTCTCTCCTCTCTCTCTCTCTCTCTCTCTCTCTCTCTCCTCTCTCTCTCTCTCTCTCTCTCTCTCTTTTTCTCTCTTTAATATATTATATCCTGTAGATGTTAGCAACGGCAAGTTTGTAAAATGACGATTTGTTTTATGTCAAAACTTTTTACCGTTGAAAAATAAAGTTTCATCATCATCATCATCATCATCATCTCTCTCTCTCTCTCTCTCTCTCTCTCTCTCTCTCTCTCTCTCTCTCTCTCTCTCTCTCTCTCTCTCTCTCTCTCTCTCTCTCTCTCTCTCCCTCTATCTTACCAACAACTCGGCGTTGTTTCTCAAATCCTACCTCGAAGGTAGAAAACAAAAGGTATTACTAAATGGCTCATACTCGAATCAAGGGTTAGTGAAGCATGGCGTACCACAGGGCTCTATTCTTGGTCCCCTTTTATTCTGCTTGTTTATAAATGATCTTCCTCTTGCGATAAAAAATGAAAGCGTTACATGTGATATGTTTGCAGATGGTGCTGCTGTACACACGCCAGATAAGGATATATCAATCATCAATTCACGACTGCAAAACACACTGCAAGATATTGATGAATGGTGCAGTCATAATATTATGATTTTAAACCCGGTAAAAACGGAGAACATGGTAATTAGCACCCGCCAAAAACACCAGCTTGGCTCTTTCTCACTCAGTCTGTCCCTCCAAGGCAAAACCATCAGCCAAGTTACTAACCATCGCCTGCTAGGAGTCACGGTGGACAACCAGCTTGGGTGGCAGCCACACATCAGTAATGTTTGTAAAATTGTCTCCAGAAATCTGTGCATCTTAGCAAAACTAAAACACATTACTGATATGGAGACACGTCAACTGTTCTTCAATGCCCATAATTATTAGATCGCATATAGACTATGCCTCTACTGTGTGGGATGGTTCGAGCGATGTCAATTTGAAAAGATTAAACTCTCTAAATCGGAGATCTGCGAAACTAATACTGCCTGATCCCAGCTTAACTACTGACCAAAAATTGGCAGCCTTAAAAATTATGCCCCTGAAAGATCATCTAATTTACAATAAGGGAATGGTTATGTTCAAGGCATTAAACGATAAGCTATCCCGATATATCACATCGCTATTTACCGTCCAGTCATCAACATACTCCAGATCAAGAAAATCCCTTATTGTGCCGCGACCTAGAATTGATCTCTATAAAACGAGTTTGACGTTCTCTGGCTCTAGTCTTTGGAATGCCTTGCCTAGAAACGTCACGACATCAGCTACTTTCTCCTCGTTTAAAGTCAGTCTCATCAAGTACTTATTTTTGTCAGCAGCATCCCCGTGACTGTGCACATATTGAAAAATACTATTTCTCATTAGATCATTAATTGCGTGTATCACAGGTTTCGATAACTCATATTTATTCGGTACAGCTTGTATGTAGCCAGCTACTCATATGACGGACTAGCTTAACGTTATAAGCCGCGTAAGCGTGTGTGTGCACGTGTGTGTGTGTGCGTGTGCGTTTGTGCGTGTGCGTACGTGTATATTAGAGATAGAGAGTTGCGTGCTCAAATGTGCATGCGTTATGTATGCGTATTAGGTTGTGTGTATTTTTATTATATTATTTTAATTAAACCTCACAACATGTCATTATGCCCGACCAGTAAAGTTGGTAATTCATATGTCACTTCCCCCTTACATTTTTTTCTTCTTCTTCATTCTTGGCTTGTGCTGTGTCATGTAATTTTTTTTCCCTTTTTAGTAGTAGAATACAATTAGTGCGATAGTAACTCTGTAATCAGTAGATTAGCAACGGCAAGTTCGAAAAATGGTTGTTACTACCATAACTTTTACCGTTGTCAAATAAAGGATCATTGTCATTGTCATTGTCATTGTCTCTCTCTCTCTTTCTCTCTCTCTCTCTCTCTCTCTCTCTCTCTCTCTCTCTCTCTCTCTCTCTCTCTCTCTCTCTCTCTCTCTCTCTTACTTTCTCGATGTTCCCTTCAATGCCAGGCAACAAGAAACAACACCCAAAAGCAATACTCATTATTTATTCATTTTTCGCTACACACGAAGAAGAAAATCCCAGTAGGATCCAAATAAAAAAACAGAGGAAGAGAGAGAAAAAGAGAGAGAGAGAGAGAGAGAGAGAGAGAGAGAGAGAGAGAGAGAGAGAGAGAGAGAGAGAGAGAGAGAGAGAGAGAGAGAGATGAATGAATGAATGAATGAATGAATGAATGATACTTTATTTCTCAAGGATGGAAACAATAGGCGCACAGGCCTCTTTTAATTTTTGTCCTTGCTAATCTACAACATTAAAAGCAACATTAAAACAATATGTTAACAGCACAAAACAAGCGGCTACACTCACAGGTCACTTGTGTTACATTCCGATACAAGTTCCAAAGTTGCTAAAGATTACACACACACACACACACACACACACACACACACACACACACACACACACACACACACACACACACACACACACACACACACACACACACAGCAAAATGACAGGGTCTTAGGGGGTGGGGGGTGGGGGGGGGGTTGCGATGTAAAGTGTGTTTATAGAAAGCGACTGCACACTTATGATACAGCTACTCATGTGTAGGAATTTAGTGAGCAGGCAAAACACCACGAAAAAGAGAGATATTATGTAAAAGCTAACAAGTGCAAAACGGAGGACCACAGAAAATCATTGACATGACTCTTTTGGACATATTATCTACGTTTCATTCAAGTTTGCTCAGAGATGTATTTAAAAGCTTTCGTTCTAAACAATGGAAGATGTCTCGTTTGCTGTATATGTGGAGGAAGTGAGTTCCATAAATAGGCACCCGCGTAAGAAAGGCTGGATTTAAACAAGTCAATTCGGGGCCGTTCAATGACGAGACTGTTCCTCAAAGTGCTGTAAACCCTTTCGCTCTCAGTGAAAAGCTTAGCCAGGTAGAGAGGGGCTTTCCCGTTCAGTGCTTTGTGCATAAGTATGCACTTATTAAACGTAAGGTGTTGATGTAAAGGAAGGAGCCCTGTTGCCTGAAGCTTTTCCTTTAAAGTTAGAGAGGGGATTGGGAGGATCAGTTTAACTGCGCGATTGTATGGAGAATTAATCCGCTTAAGGTTAGCCTTACTACAGCCGTCCCAAATAGTAGATGCGTAGTCAATGTGAGGTTTAATGTAGGAGTTGAAAATAGCTTTCGTGTCTTAGTATCAATGATAGATTTTAATCTTGACAGTAAAAATACTTACTTACTTACTTACGCCTGTCACCCCTACCCGGGTATAGGCCGTCGACGAGAGACCTCCAGCAACTCCTGTCCTGTGCTTCTCCTTCGATTCTACTCCAGGTGGTTCCCAGTCTCTTGATGTCTGCTTGGAGGTCTCGACGCCAGGAGTTTCTCGGCCTACCTCTTTTCCTCTTTCCCTGGGGGTTCCATGACAATGCCTGCCTAGTGATACTGGAAGCTGGCTTTCTCAGACTGTGACCGATCCATCCCCATCTTCTTCGCCCAATTTCATTCTCTGCTGTTATCTGCTCTGTTCTCTCCCAGAGTCTGACGTTGCTGATCTTCTCTGGCCAGTGGATTTTCAAAATTCTTCTAAGGAAACTGTTCATGAAGGTCTGTACTCTGTTGACTGTGGTTTTTGTCAATCTCCATGTCTCTGCTCCATATAGGAGAACTGCTTTTACATTGGAGTTGAAAATCCGGACTTTGGTGTGTTGTGACAGCTCTCTGGAACTCCACACTTTTTTCAACTGGAGAAAGGCTGCTCTGGCTTTACCGATTCGTGCTCTGACATCTGCATCAGTGCCGCCTTTTTTGTCTATGATGCTCCCGAGATAGGTGAAGGACTCCACCTCCTCCAACGGGGTGCCAGCAAGCAAGACTGGTTCTTCCCTGGTTGCGTTCAGCCTCATTGTCTTTGTTTTCTGTTTGTGAATGGTGAGGCCCACTTGGGATGAGATGTCAGCAAGCCTCGTGGTCTTGTCCTGCATTTGTTGATGAGTGTGGGACAGTAATGCCAAGTCGTCTGCAAAATCGAGGTCGTCAAGCTGTGTCCACAGTGTCCACTGTATTCCACTTCGTCTGTGCTCTGTGGTCATCTTCATGACCCAGTCTATGGCCAGTAGGAAGAGGAACGGAGACAGCAGACACCCCTGCCTGACACCAGTTCTGACCTGGAGCTCTCTGGTGAACTGCCCTTCGTGGATCACGCGACATGTCATGCCATCATAGCTGCTCTTGATCAGGCGGACGAGCTTTGTGGGTACACCGTAGTGTCGTAGGAGTTTCCACAGAGTCTCTCGGTCCACGCTGTCAAATGCTTTCTCATAATCCACAAAGTTGACGTACAGCGGGGAGCTCCACTCCAGAGACTGTTCCACGATGATGCGGAGAGTGGCGATCTGGTCTGTACATGATCGGTTCTTCCTGAATCCTGCTTGCTGGTCTCTCAGCTGGGGGGTCAACGGAGCTCTTCATTCTCTCTAGGATGATCCTGTTGAAGACCTTTCCTGGTACTGACAGCAAGGTGATTCCTCTGTAGTTGGAACACTTGCTGAGGTCGCCTTTCTTGGGAAGCTTGATTAGGTACCCCTCCTTCCAGTCAGCTGGCATCACCTCCTCTTCCCAGATCTTTCCAAACAGTGGGTACAGCATCTCAACTGTTGTCTCTAGGTCTGCTTTCAGAGACTCCGCTGGGATGCCATCTGGCCCTGCTGCTTTGCCATTCTTCAAAAATGCCACTGCTTTTCTGATCTCTTCCCGGCTGGGTCTGTCACAGCTGATGGGTAGGTCGGTCTCTGCCGGCTGGATGTCGGGGGGGTCGGGTGGGCTAGGTCTGTTCAGTAACTCTTCAAAATACTCGGCCCAACTGTCGAGTTGGTCTGCTCTGTCTGCAATAGGCTTGCCTTCTTTGTCTTTTACTGGTCTTTCTGTATGGCCATACTTACCCGACAATCTTCTGGTAATGTCGTAGAGCTGTTTCATGTTGCCGCTGCCTGCTGCCTTTTCTGCCTCTGCTGCCAGGCTGTCTGTGTAGGCCCTCTTGTCTGCCCTGATACTCCTCTTCACCTCGCGGTTGGCTTCTGAGTATTCCCCCTGTGCCCTTACTTTGGCTGCTCTCGTGCGACTGTTGTTGACCGCTGCTTTCTTCTGCTTCCTCGCTTCTATCTTCTTCAAGGTCTGTGCCGACAGCCAGTCCTTGTGGTGGTGTTTCCTGAACCCTACAGTGTCTTTGCAGGTTGAGTTCAGCGCCTCTCTAACTGCCTTCCACTGCTGCTCTGTGGTGACCGCCTCCTCTTCATTTACTAGCTCCTGTAGCGCTTGAAACCGGTTGGACAGCACCAGTTTGAACTCTTCTCTAACTCCAGTTTCTCTCAGGAGGCCTACATTATAGCGCTGTCTTCTTGTTGTCTCTGTGCGGCTTTTCTTTAGCTTGAGCTTCATTCTTAAGGTAAGCAGATGGTGGTCTGAGGCGACATCTGCTCCCCTCCTCACTCCTCACAGTAAAAATAGCTTCTTTGATAATGTTTTCCCTAGTTGTGTTAGATGGGGCAACCAGCACAGTTGGTCATCAACAATTACCCCGAGGAGGCGATATTCCTTGACTTGCTCAATTGGAACTGAATCAAAAGAGAGGTTAAGTGAATGGGGGCGGAGCTGATGCTTTTGGCGTGTTGTGATTAGCATGCTTTTCGTTTTGGATGGATTTACAAGCATTTGGTTATTTTTGCACCACAGTGAGACCTCCTGAAGACTAAGCTGAAGATTGCTTGATATTTCAGGTACAGTTTTCCCTCCAGCGTGAAGAGTTAAATCATCGGCAAACATGTCACATTCGGTATTTGGATTTGAAATATGAAGTGGAAGATCATTTATAAACAAACAGAAAAGTAACGGTCCTAATATGGATCCCTGGGGCACGCCATACTCAACACGCTTTTCAGAAGAGAAGGTAGCATTGATGTACACAGTTTGAATTCTCCCTATGATATATGAACGAAAGAATGAGAGTGTCCCTGGGCTGTTATTGTTAAAGTAGCAGTCTAGTTTCTCTAATAAAATTTCGTGGTTTATAAGGTCGAACGCTTTTTTTTAGGTCTAGAAAGACAGCACCAGACATTTTGTTTCTGTTGATGTTGAGCAGCCAAGTGTCAATCATATGAACCAAGGCAGTGTGACACGAATGTTTAGGGCGAAAACCAGATTGATATTTATTCAGGAGAGACTTTTCTTCCAGGAATTCGAGAAGATGTTTGTGTACATGCTTCTCAATAGGCTTCGATAGAATAGATAATATGGATATAGGCCGAAAATTATTTGGATCAGATGTGTCTTTTGTTTTAGGTATAGGTACCACTTTAGATTTTTTGAAAGCCGCCGGAAAAATATTATTTTGAATACATAGGTTGTAAATATAGGTTAAGCTTTCCACAATGTATGGAAGCGAAAGTTCGAGGATAAAACCATTGATTCCATCAATGCCAGCTGACTTTTTGTTCTTGAGACTAGAGATAAGTCTGCCCACTTCATGTACAGCGATGCAAGGGATATTAAAAGCATCACCCGCGGACAGTCTTTGCTTACAAAAGTCAGTAAGCTTCTGCGATGCGACATGTTCCACCTGATCCAAACCTTTAGCAAGTAGTAAAGATTTCGGGGCTAAAATGAAGTGGTCGTTAAATGCATCGGCTGTAAGGTTGGCAGTCGTGTTTGTAGAACGATTTTTACTATTGTTAGTAAGTAAGTTTAAAACTTTCCATATTGAAGACGGATTCCCGCTGCGTATGGTTTTCTCTACCAGTGCTTTTTGTGCCTCCCGGATAAGGTATTTGACTCTGTTACGTAACCTTTTAAACTCAATAAAATCTTTGTCCCGCTTGGCTCGATTTCTGGCTTCCATGGTTTGTTTAATCTCCTCCGTAATCCAGGTGGGGGGCTCACGGCACCGGACTCGTTTCCTTTTTAAAGGGACATGCTTATTTAGCACTCCGAGGAACAGCTCAAGCCACAGTGAGAGCGCTACATCAGGGTCATTGTGATTGTAAACTTCATGGAACGGCAAAAAACTGAGGTCATGAAGGAAACTATCTCTATCTAGTTTTCTAAAACATCTATAAGTAATGTATAAATGTTGGGTTCGGCTCTGTTTAGGAACATAACATGACCATGTACAGGTGATGGGAAAGTGGTCACTGACAGCTAGTGAAGGGACATCAGTTTCAATGATAGCTTGAGGGTTGTTAGTATAGATGTGGTCAATCAAAGTACACGAAGAGTTGGTTACTCTGGTTGCAGTGGTAATCATCTGTTTTAGTCCAGACAGCATTGTTGTACATTGCCACATCGAATGGGGTTTTAAGATGTCAATGTTAAAATCACCGAGAATGAGTATATCCCTGCCTGTGTCATTCACTTTATCCATCACCTGTACAAAGTCGTCATACCAATCGGCAGTCGATGCTGGATTCCTATACACAAAGCCAACTAGTAGTGGCGACGTGTTAGGAAGCTTGACATCTAACCACACACATTCCACCTCCTTTGTCTCAAGATCAAGACGTCTGCGCACCCTGTGCTGAACAGTGCTGTGCACATAAACAGCTAGCCCAGTATGACCAGGAGAAGTTGCATCACGTCGAATAAGAGAAAAATTCGGAATACTGACACATGCGTCAGTGATTCGAGAGTCCAGACGAGATTTAGTGAGACCAAAGAGGTGGAAATGTGACGGCTGGTTCAGAAACAGGGAGACATCATGTACTTTCGGATATAAATGATACACATTTAAATGTCCGACTTTCAGTCCTTGAGTGGCTAAGCCAGTGGATCCACTCGCCATATTGTTCGTTGTATATAGACACTAGTATACACACGACGACAAAAGACCTTTTCATAAAGTCAATAGTCAATAGTTATCCTTTCTCTTTCATGACGTGAAGCTTAAAGTGACGTCATTTCGCTGCTCGTGCTATTATTTTCCCAGACCACAGATCTTACGAATGGCGGGAATCGCCGTGTGTCCGTCTTTATTTCTGTGTGCCAGTGTGTGAAGATCAGAGGGTGAGTTAGAGTAGAAGGAGATGGATTCCTGTCGCTACACGAGCCCACAGAGTGTACTAATGGCGGGAAGCGCCGTGTGCCCGTCATTATTTGTGTGCGCCGACGTGTCTGTTGATCAGAGGTTGGTTTGGAGAAGAGGAAAATGGCTCAGCATAATAAGCCTAAACATATGAACAACTCTGAATGTTCCTAAAAGATACACGCATCTGAGCTCCAAACAATACGGAAGACTTTGGGATAAATTTCGCATCTTGTTGTACCTCAAGCTCACAGACGACACGTCAGGATGCCATTGCGTTACTCAAGAACATTAATCAAGGAGATACTGCAAACTATTTACCCTTTATGACCTGAAGAATGTCGCTTTTACAAACAGATTCAGATTTGAATCTGCGACCAGAGGGATGAAAGTGGTCAACCCTTTGGCTGTCGTTAGCGCTTTATGTCGAAGGGATTCCTGTCGGAATCCCCTCGACAAAATGCTTTAGCGACAGCCAAAGGTTTTAGTCTGTCAGGGTTAGGGCTTTTGCAGGGTCTGCAGCCGGAACTTTACACTGGGTTCATACGGGGTTCACATCTGTGATCTTCTTACGGCACCAGGAGATTAAATAGAAGATACCCTTCAACAGCGTGATCAGTAGTCCCAGACCCATAATGGAAAACCCGACGATTCCCCAAATCCTGAAAATAAGAAAAATTACCACTTTAAACATGTCACGACTCTCTTTGTAAATAACACAAATATGTTCTTTGTTCAAAAGAAAGTAAAATTGTTGCCGCAAGGGTTTTATGTGAAAGGAAAACAGAAAATAGAGGTTCAGCCAATCTTGTTTTTTTCTCTGAATGCTTGTACTTCGTATTTTAAAAACTCTCTCTGAAAAAAAGGCTTAAAATAGAACAACGAACGTGGAAAAGGAAAACAGAAAATAGAGGTTGAAAACCCAATTAAGTATGAAACATGAAACACGACGTTTCGGATACATGTATGTGAGCGGCAGCAGGCACGAGTAAATGCGAATGCGTTTAATGACGTGAATGTATGTGGATGCATGTTTTGTGCTACGTGTTTTGTGCGTGTGTTTACTTCATTATGTATCTTCTGTTCTCTCTTTCTCGTGAACTTTTTTTTGTGTACACGTCATTCTAAAGTGTCTCTATATAGCATGACGTCTTTCCTTTCTATCGTGTGTTCTTTTCTGTTCTACGTTGTTTCCACATTACCGTGAAGAAGGATACTCTCAGCTAACAAACCTCGTGTTTCATATTTCATTCACTAGCCCCATTGTACATACAACCAACGGTACTGCAGACATGCAGTACCGACCAAGTACCGGCGTGTTCGTGCAAAAGGACCCGTGCCGTCAACGGCAGAACTCCCCAGATAGACCCATTCGGGGAGAACGCCACAAGTACACGTCTATTCAAATGAGATGCGTAGTGGGTCTCTCTGGGGAGTTGTGCCGCAAACGGTACAGGAAGGTTGAACTTTTAAGGGTTAGAACTTTTTAATGAAGAGCCGCGAGAGACTAGTCTCACTATGGCAATGGCGGGTCAACCATGATACTTCCTCTCTTCATAATAATTATGAAGAGAGGAAGTATAATTATTATACTTAATTGACAGCGTGATTGCCATGTCACGTTCCTTGTTTCTCTTTTTTGGTTTTTGGTTTTGTTTTGTTTTGTTAGTGTTTGTTGTTTTTTCTCACAGTTCATTTTTTTTTGTTTTGTTTTTGTTTGATTTTTGCAGTTGTGCCTATTTTCTACATACCCAAGCAGCAAGTAGGGGCGAAAGGAATAAACATCCTGAATCCTGAATCTTGTCACAGAACTCGTCAAAACAGTGGCTTACCCCACTCCACAACACGCGTCGTCTCCACAGCACCTGTAGCCGATTTCACAATATTTCTTGATATTCTCGTCCTCATAACAGGTCTGCTGGGCAATGACCTGGTCGTCTGAAATAAATGAATGAATAACTAACTAACTAACTGACTGACTGACTGACTGACTGACTGACTGACTGAGTGACTGACTGACTGACTGACTGACTGACTGACTGACTAGCTAGCTAGCTAGCTAACTAACTAACTAACTAACCAACTAACTAACTAACTAACTAACTAAATAAATAAATAAATAAATAAATAAATAAATAAATGATGGAACAAACGAACGAACGAGCGAGCGAGGGAGTGAGCGAACGAGTGAATGAATGAATGACGTATTTATTTATTTATTTATTTATTTATTTATTTATTTATTTATTTATTTATTTATTTATTTATTTATAATACATACATGCATGCATACATACATGCATACATACAATGATGGATAGATCTACGGACGGACTTACGAAAGAATGAACAAAAGAATAAAGGAACGAACCAAAGCGGCAGGAAGTCAAACAATCGAAATGAATCCAGCAGTAAATCATTTAATGAATCAAACTATCAGCGAATCAATCAATCGATCGATCGATCAATCAGTCAGTCAGTCAGTCAGTCAGTCCGACAGTCCATAATCCATATGTCCGTTAATTAGTCTGTCCGTCTATAAATAAATAAATAAATCAAGTAATACAGTAATAAGTATAGTGACCTCTACTCAGAACCCAGAAGGCAAATGTAAAGAGCCGAAGGTTGTTTCAGTATTCATGGTGTACTCCGTCTTTCACAGACAGCCTGGCCAAAGCAGGCTCTAGACTACCTCAAGATCACAACCTCCTGTAAAATAAAACCCAAGACACTACAGCAAAAAAGTGATTGGCAACAGCAGAACAGCGGCTGCGGCCCATGGGCAGACGACATCAACAAGCTGAACAGGGAGAGCCAGGCCACCATTTTTCATCTACACACTGATCACTCTAGAGATAGACAATATGAGAGAAATTAGACAATTTCTGTCGACTCCATAATTTTACGATTTTGATAAGAAACTTTGTAATGATCACTCCGCCCATTTTTTCAGAAATGTTTGTATTAAAACAGGAAATATGAAAGAATTTCGACAATTTCTGTCGACTAATTTTACGATTTTTGCCCACAAACTTCCACATGATCACACCGCCCATTTTTTCAGAAATGTTAGCATTCAAACAGTGCCCTGGCAAGCTTGCCTAACATACCGGTCGCTACTGCATTATTATTTTAACAATCACTCTTTTATGTACCTCTCAGCAGAGTAATACTAACAGAGGGTTAACACCTGAGCTAATTAATCTATCGTTTATGTAGGTGTTTACATTTTGAAATGCGTATTTAATATGTTTAATTATAGTTTCAAAAAATAATATTTTTTATTATAAAATGAATCAAGATGAATTACTTCTTCTAAATGATATCAATGTTGTAGAAAATAAAGACTTAGACGTGAAAAAACAGCGCCTTCTCTCTGTAGTTGTTTCGGGCAAATCAAAAATTTATCTAAAAAAACAATACATGACAAAAGATATAGAATCCCTCATGGCTGATGAGCTAATTAAACTACATTCTAAATATGAAAATCACATCGCTTCACTAATGACTCGTGATCTGAGTCGTTCTTTAGTATCATTATACAAAAAGCTGTTAGTCACTTTCTACCTGTTGTTGACACTGACAGCCTAAGTTGTGACTTGGGTTCAAATCCAATAGTATCTAGTTCAATCGATAAATTAGCATGCCTTATGTATTACAAGTTTGGCAATTACCTTGCATCTGTGGTAACTTTGCTCGTTACAGGGAGCCATATTGATTTTTTGAAAATAAATTTTCCAGATAAAGAAAAGGATGGACCGAATGGACCAAATGGACGAGAACCAGATAACTCCACAACAAAACCCTGTTTAGACACAGGTTCAAACTATCACTAAACCAAAAAGTCAAGGCAGGGTTTAGGCAGGAAAAAGATTAGCTGAATGGAACAAACAAAACAATTACAGCTTCAAGCGCAAACAGAAAAAAACGCATGTAACTGACCCGCCATCAGGACCATCACTGACGACAATACCATCAGGACCACCCCAATCACACCCCCAACAAAGTGAGAGACTATCAGCCTAGTCTAACCCCGAACCTCAAACAACAAAATATATAGTTGCTGGATTTGTTGTCAGATTTGGTTACGTAGGTTACCAATTATACAAAAAATACAAACCACAGGCATGTACAATGTCCAAAAAATCAGACACTCCAAAAATTAAACAAGAAGTCTCCACATTACCAGTATCAACCTTGACCCATTTGTTATGCAGTAATAAATTTATTATTTTAATTTTTATTGCTTAAGAAAATGAGCAACACAAAGAACTTAATGAACCTTGTCTATCACTCTGCCGTAATTAGCAGACTAGCAGTAACTTACTCTATGCTAGCAAAAAGTCTACTAAAAATGGAATTGGCAGACCTGAGTAGATTAGATTTTGAAGACAGTGCTAAGCTAATTGCTGTTGTTACAGCATCGATTGTGACAAAAGACTTTCTCGTCAAGCAAGGAATTATTCCCAAAAATGTTTCTATGTAATAAAATAATATGGCGACTTTAGCTGTTATCATAGGCGGTGCAGTTGTTAATGCATTGGCATTCAGCAGATCAAATTATCTCTTTTCAAAAATGGGTAGAGAGAAATCTGCAGAAGAAATGAAGCATCACAATGAGGCATCAGAAAAACTTGTACAAGCGCAACAAGATTATGAGAAGCAACGAATAGAGAAACTCAGTTTTATTGATAAAAAAAACTCCGGCTTGAAGGTCAAGCACAACATACGTTTTCTAATACCGACGACGCAATCTGTGAATATTTTCTTGTCATGGGTAATGACATGACCATCCCAAAACCAAAACTTAGTGACTACTATCAACCAAGCACACAACAAAGAAACGGAGAGATAATTTTTATTCTAGTGGGAATGACATTTGTATATTTTACTGGACTTTATATTGCTAAAAAAAATGAAAGACGTTGAAAATAAACTATCAAAAATATATTACTCTCCAATTGGGTACTGGAAAGGTCAAACAGCTATTCAGAAATTACATGTGGCCATAGGTAGAGATGTATCACTCAATGAGATAAAACAATGGTTACAAAAACAGGCAATTTGGCAGATATACCTCCCTGCTTCAAGAAAAATATCTACACCTCATTTTGAAAACACAACACCAAATGACACACATCAAATGGATCTATTGTTCTTACCATATGACACAATAAGAAAGAAACGATACAAGTACGCACTTACTGTTGTTGATATTGCTTCAAGATACAAGGACACTGAACCCATATCTGACAAAACTGCTACCACAGTGGCTACTGCTTTAACAAAAATATATGGGCGAGTCCTTTAAGATACCCCAGACTCATAAAAGTCGATGGTGGATCTGAATTCAAAGGTGCCATTAATCAGTTATTTGCAAAGCAGGGCGTACTGGTTAGATGCGGCATTCCAGGTGTGCACAGATCACAAGCAATTGTAGAAAACTTTAACAAACAGTTATCAGAAAGACTTTTCAGTTACCAGTATTCAAAGGAACTCATGCATGACACCTGTAACACGGAGTGAGTAAAAAGATTACCAGCTGTGATAAAAGCAATGAATAACAAAGGACATTTAAAGCCTGCTGATGCTATTAAATTGAAATCAATTACAGAGCCAAAAACAACAACACTGGCTCCGCCTCCAGACACAAGTTTATTTACAAAACAGGTAAGATATTTGTATCAGCCCAGCGAGTCAGGAACTCACCCACGAGTTAAAGCGCTATCGCTGGGACATTGTAGGACTTGCAGAAGTTCGATGGACAGGCTTCGGAGAAACAACAACAGATGAAGGCCATAAAATCTGGTTCAGCGGAAAAGAAACCAAGCACGAACATGGCGTAGCTTTTATCGTAAGGAAAGAGGTGGCTGGAACTGTCATCAGCTGCACCCCCGTGTCAAGCAGACTAATCTCCATCCGCATCTCCGCCCGACCGCACAACATCACTATAATACAAGTATACGCTCCTACAGCAGATCATGATGATGAGGAATTAGAAGAATTTTACGAACAACTGGACAACATCATCAAGAAAACACCTAAGAAAGACATTCTGACTGTCCTCGGTGACTGGAATGCAAAGATCGGCCCTGACGCTTACCAACAATGGGCAGGAACAGCTGGCAAGTTTGGCCTTGGAGAAACAAACGACAGAGGCCTGCGACTTTTAGAGTTCGCACAGAGTCACCGTCTTACCGTTGCTAATACCCTCCATCCACACAAGAAGTCAAGAACAGTGACATGGCAATGCAATCGCCAGGAGGCCTGGTCCATAACCAGATTGACTTCATCTTGCTGCCTCGACGATTCAAATCCAGCGTTAACAAAGCACAAACGAGGTCCTTTCCTGGCGCTGATATTGGCAGCGACCACAACCTCGTCCTTACTAGCCTCAAGTTGAAGCTGGCATTGAAACGAGACAGCAAGAGTCCTCGCATCCGATTCGACCTCGAGAAGCTAAAAGACCCGGAAGTAGAAGAGGTCTTCCAAGCCCAGGTGGGAGGCAGATTTGCAGCCTTGGCTACTTTGGACTGGGACGTAGACACCCTTGCTGGAAATATAAAAGAGGTGTTACTTTCTACAGCAGAAGAAGTGCTGGGGAAGCAGAGGAAGCGCAAACAGCCCTGGGTCACCGATGACATCCTTGATCTCTGTGATGAGAGGAGAGCCTGGAAGAAAAAGAGAGGCCAAGACCTCACATCAGCAAACAAGTACAGACTTGTCAACAAGAAGACACAGGAAGAGGATGAAAGAAGCCAAAGAAGATTGGATTGAAGACCAGTGTCGTAGCGTGGAAGAGGGCATGGCAAACGGCAACAGCAAGAAGGCTTATGAAACGCTAAGGACCCTCACCAAGACTCAACAGCGAACAGCCACAGTCATCGAAGACAGCAGCGGCCAACTCCTTACGGAAAACACTGCTGTACTAAACAGATGGACTGAGTACTGCCGAGACTTGTATAACTACAAGGCTGAGCCAGACACCAGCATCCTCCAAAACAACCAGGCTGGGGCCAGGAAGGCCGAAGACCTGCCAGTGTTAGCTGAAGAGGTGGAAACAGCTGTACGCGGCCTGAAGGGAGGAAAGTCTCCAGGTGTAGACAACGTACCTGCTGAACTGTTGAAACATGGAGGAGAAGTAACAACGAAGGTACTCACTACACTCTGTCAAAAGATCTGGGAGCAAAAGAAATGGCCAGTAGAATGGACACAGTCTCTAGTGATCCCGCTCCCCAAGAAAGGAAACCTGAAACAGTGCCAGAACTACAGAACTATCAGTCTGATAAGTCACCCTAGCAAAGTAATGCTTAGAATCATTCTCAACCGCCTCAAAACTTTCGCCGAGGAACTGCTGGCAGAAGAACAGGCTGGCTTCAGAGTTGGAAGAAGCACTGTAGAGCAGATTTTCAACTGCCGCGTCCTGATCGAGAAACATCTGCAGCATCAGCGCGAACTCTACCACAACTTCATTGATTTCAGGAAAGCATTTGATCGCGTCTGGCACGACGGACTCTGGCAAGTCATGAGATCGTTCAACATAGAGGAGGGGCTGATCCAAATGATAGAAGTGCTTTACAAGAACGCCTGCAGCGCGGTTCTGCTTAACAATCAGTCAGGCGAGTTCTTCAGGACGACGATCGGTGTCCGTCAAGGATGCCTGCTCTCTCCTGTCCTTTTCAACATATTCCTGGAGAAGATCATGCAGGAAACCCTCCACGACCACCATACTTCAATCTCTATTGGTGGCAGATCCCTGTGCAATCTTCGATTCGCAGACGACATTGACCTCATGGCAGGCAGCAATAGTGAGCTGCAAAACCTGACAGACAAACTTTCAAGTAGCGCAGGGTCTTATGGCATGGAGATCAGTACGGATAAAAGCAAAGTGATGATCAACACCACAAGCGACAGCAGCAGCAACATTCACATGAACGGCCAGAAGCTAGAAGAGGTCAATAGCTTCAAGTACTTGGGAGCCACCCTGTCCAAAGACGGTAGTTGCATAGCAGAGATCCGTATCAGGATAGGTACAGCAACATCCGCAATGGCCAGGCTGGACAGGATATGGCGAAGTAACTCCATCAGCTTCACCATCAAGTACAGGCTTTACAAGTCCCTCGTAGTGTCTATTCTACTCTACGGCTGTGAGACTTGGACGCTGCTTGCAGACTCAGAAAAGAAAATCCAGGCCTTTGAGAACAAGTGCCTGAGGAAGTTGCTCCACATCTCGTACCGCGAGCACAAGACCAACGAATATGTACGTAGCATCGTCACTTCCCTGGTGGGCCCACATGAACCCCTTCTGGCAACCGTGAAACGGCGCAAGCTTGCTTGGTTTGGCCACGTGACCCGACACAACACCTTGTCCAAGACTATCCTCCAAGGCACTCTCGAAGGAAGTCGTCGGCGAGGTCGTCAGAGAAAGAGTTGGGTCGCAAACATAAAAGAATGGACCGAACTAGAGATGCCAGACTTGCTTGCCACCGCCCAAAATAGAACTCAGTGGAGAGCACTGTCTGTTGCTGCTGCCTTTCAGTCCCCCCAACGCCCAGTTCGGGCAAGGGACTGATGATGATGATGATGAGCGAGTCAGAAAAAGATGTCAGATGCAGGGCAACAGACACCATTTGGTCAACGTCTGTACATAATATAAAAAGAAATAGTTCCCGGCACTGACGTGATGATATATTATTTATATGAACCAGCCCCACAGAGGGCATTTGTCAGAGAAGAATTACAGATTATTCCCCCAGACACTGTTACTCATTTCAACAACTAACTCGTCAATTAATTCATCAACCAATTCGTCAGCTATGTCTTCAGATAACTTGAGTCTGTAATGTCCGGGTGCATATGCCTTTTCCTTACTATGAAACACACGTTTTGTGTCCCCTACTAGCAGTGACTTTTTATGCATTTGGATCATTTCAATATTATGTTTGTTTGACCTCAGTGTCTTGTTTGGATAATCAGGCATCAGTTGTCCATCTAATACTTCCTTGTAATGTTCATGATGTATATCTTTATTTTTAATCACTGTTTTTTTAATACCTTTTGCTTTTGACTGACTTCCCTTCTGGTGCACTATAGAATACATTTTTGACCTCAGTCCAACGTACTCAACTATAGGCACTCCATTCAGTTCGTCCTTAAACTTGCCAGTCACTTTCTTGTTTTGTGTGTTAAACAGCGAGTGGTCCTTAGGAAAGTCAGAAGTGTCATACATGCATAACTTTGTTTTCATGTCTTCATAAAAGTCTTCAGTAGGCACATCAATGATCATAGAGTCAGTGTCAGTGTATAGCAGAGGACACTCAGGATATTTTGATTTGAAGTAATCATAATAAAATTCAAGCATCAGCAATTTTGATAACTCCAACTACTGCCATACCAATGAATACTGGCTTGTCCAGTTTGACAATCTTTTTTTTGAGTGACACTGCATACAATGACGAATGAAACTCTTTATACCATGTGTACTGTGGTTTACCTGTAAGTTTAATTGCACCCGATTCAGTTGTGACCAGTCTCACATCTTTGCGGTGATGAGGATTTTCCATAGTCTTTCCAAAACAGGCATTGTTCATAAGCTTAAAAAAGTCTTTGTCAAATGCAGTGTTGCCGTCCCTGGCACGCAATGTTGTGTTCTTCATTATGTAATCTTTCATAAAAAAAACACTCTGTTCAAATTGAATAGCTCTGTAAACTTTCTTTAGTACTAACCATGTCTGATGTAAAACTGCAACAAGCGATAGTGACAAAAGTAATTGGATTTGTCGTTCAGATTTGGCACAAGTTTAGTGTTTTCTTTTTCCCCCGTCATATTCATTTTCTCAACAGCTAACGGATAATCATTATGGTAATCATGTAGATGGTGTGGGTACTCTAGGTCGACTTCAAAGATCCAACCCTTTGCATTGTTTTGGTCAAGATTCATAATATAGTTTGTTAACCCTGACTCTGTTATGTCATACTGTGACAAATCATGCAGACAAAAGATTTTCAAGGGCAATAATTCACACATTGTGAACCCATACAAATTATTAGCATCTAAGTAATGGATATAATTAGATGACCTTGAGGGGTCAAACCCAAGGTCAAGCCCCGGGTAGTCTAGATATTTGTTGTTGGCTCTGGCATAATTGTTTGCAGCAATACTAATCCCACCCCTCAATCCACGTTCCACCATTTCACCCATCGTACTATCAGACAACAGGTCTATAAATATCATACTGGATTTCAAAAATGCATCCCATGTCATGCCAGGACTAGTTATGTAGCAAGCAGGGTCAAGACCGTAGTGTAACAAACCTTTTCACGGTAACTTTCAAATACATCTGCTAGCAAACAAACGTCAGCTTTCAAGTACTGGTCATGATAGTCACCAATCGTCTGACACCCTAATTTACCCCATGCATCGAGAGCGTGTTGGTAATCAGAGTCAGAAATACCTTTACCATTAGGTGTAGAATAAAATTTCTCTTTTGGTGGCAGTCTCCCTGCCTCAAACACAACCCAGTGATCAATTGTACTTGTATGGATAAACACCTTTTTAAATCAAGTCTGGCTCAAAATATTTACTTGTTATTGGATACTCAGTTAGTCCTTCTGCCAGAGTAGCAAGACTTAAAGACAAATGTTGCAAAGAGTCATAAAATGCTAATTTGTTGTAAATCTAAAAGTCAAGTATTTCTCAGTTGTCTGCGCAATACAACTAATGTTTTTGTAAGACTCATCCACAGCACGCATGATAATGTGTGAATCATATCCTTTGAGATTGTGAAAAAAGGATTGGTAACTTATATGTCTTAGGATCTATTTTTAACAACAAGTTACACTTGTTATGTGCAGCACGTCTGTAGCATCCAGTTATGTGATTATGGTCACAAACTTTTTCACCTCCCAGAGGTTGTTCACAAATTCAACACGTCACAGCTGTGTCAAAATTTAGTTTATCTTCTTCTGTCATCACCAAAGGCATTTGACATGTTGTGAGATATTGTTCTACCAGACTATACAGATTTCTCATTTCTGTTAAAAACAGACATGGTGCATTTTCACCCCTGTAGATAACAGGTTCTGTATGCTGTCCGTCTGACCTAACAAGAATGTATCCAAAAGAACACACCACTTGGTCACTCAACTTTATAGTCTTTGGTAATGACTCTGGAACAGGACCTTCATATGGTACTACCAGTGATTCAAAATCAGCATACACTACAAATGGCAGCTTTTGCTGATTCCCATAGTTCTTTAAAAATACTTGACTACCAGGTTCTGGATACTTAAGTACAGTTTGTATGTCATCAGCTACAGTGCAAAACATGTTTGTGTGCTACTGCAATAGAAGAAAATCTTTGTAAACATCTTTTAACACACTTCCTGTTTGCCATTGTATTTTGTTTTATGCCCATGAATTAGACGTGACATATTCCTGATAATTGTGTAGTGAAAGTTATCGTTATCTCCTATTAATAACATGTCAACATGCTTATCTTCTGACTGACCATAGGTTGGAGCAAGTGGTGATACTCTAATTGGTTGTAACATGTCAACAGACTCATTATCCCACACATACACATTCACAGATATTCCAGGATTTAGTTTTTCAAACAAGTCTATGTCTTCTATTTTAACAGGAAAATCTATACCACTGAAGTTGAGTTCGCTTACAAATTTAGTGTAGTTAGATACGCGCTCAGGTTTTGTTTATACAAAGTGTAGTTTAGCAAGCACACACCACATGAAACAATGGTGGTCTTTGTTCTGAATATTAACAACAGCCTTTTTGTTTGCAACCTCTGTTGGCAGTGGTATCCATGATTTACCTAATATAGGATGATACCTTGACTGCTTTAAATGCAGTTCATGCACATGACCTTCGTGCCAACCAGACCTCTTCTTTCTTGCTCTGTCAATTGCTTCAAGAAAGTCAGGCAACAGTCTGTCTCTAAACACGTTTTCTAGTTCTCTTCTTGTGTTAACTGTGTGTTGTCTTGTTGATATATACAAAACAATCACTTCACCGTCTACCCTGCTGAATTCTATTTTCGCAACAACCTAAATCTTCACACTACCTGTAAGAAGATTATCTTGTATGACAGAAAAAGAGTTTTCTATCGATTCATAGACATTGTTACTATTAGATATAGGCAAGTCTGTTGTGTGAAACACGTTTCTTAAACCCTGGCCTGATTGACCAGGTCTTGTCGAGCCTGATGGGCTTTGTGTATTGTCCGTCATTTTTATTTGACCGACAAAATAATAAAATAAAAAATAATTACTGCTGGCGCTGCATGTAACTGTAACACAGTTAATATAAACATTTAGTTTGCGTAGTTGTTTAAATATACTATAACAAAGTTCCTCTAGTCAGCCCTGGTGGTCACTATCATTAACTTTAAAGGTAGGCTTCTTTAAATTAACTGACATGAACTCCACATCTGGAAGCTCATCAACATAATCCAAAGTCACACTATATGTCGCATATATCTCCACTGGTGCTGAAAGGCTTATGTGTGTCTGTTTGAGTGATGTTATTAAATCAGTAAAGTGCACAACATCTTTGAAGCAGTGTGTGAGATCAATCACTTGCATGATTTGTCCGTATGTCATTTTTATTGGACAAACTAAAGTATAATTTAATTTACTAACCCATACCCTGTGGGCTGATCTGTCTTTAAAATAAGCTTTAGATGCTTAGTTGATTTCAGTTTATTTTTTACATCATCACATCGTTTTCTCTGAGACAGTCTTCAAAGCTGTCACGATCCTTACAGTAAAACAAACAGATAAACTTTAACTGTTCTCGAAAATCTTTCAGTACAGCATTATATTTTTGAGTGAGAATCCATACACTTACATTTGCGTGTCTGCCACTGAAAGCAAGTTCTGCTAGAGTGTTTCTCATCTTAACAATGTTTTTCTCTGCAGAGCAGTCATCAACAATAAACAAAGTTGGCTGTCCTTCAATTGTTTGTAAAAATATTGTAGGTAGTCATTCAGTTTTTTTCTCAGGGTCAACTAAATAAATATTGCTGTCAGTCCAAATGTATAATCGGTTATGATAAGCTTTGTTGTGTTTGATAGTAGGACAGAATATCACTATGTTTTCAAAATGATGGATGTATCTTGTTTCTAATAGATTAAGCACAATTTCAGTTTTTCCACACCAAGTGGCACCACAAAACAAACCACAGTGTGGATCGTGTGTCATCAAGTTCATTTTAATACAGAATATAATTTAATACAAGTGTCCACTTAGTCTGCTTTCTGCAATATTGTTCGGCATCCTGTCTCGGAAGACAATGGAGTATGCGCTTGCTGGGTCAGTCACTGGAGTGACCTCTCCAGTGCGCAAGCCTGGGCGAAGTGTATGGAGATCCTGGGATGCCCAGTCGTCAAGATCCCCCTCTCGGCCTCGCTGATGTATCCAAAGGAATGCAAAGCAGTACGTTTGGCATCAGTTTGGCTGCAGGAGCTGCCAGAACAGTGCGTGAATACAGGCAGCTGTCTGCCTTCGGGGCTCCACTCCTGATTTGAAGGGTTTACTCCTCCACATTTGGCCGTTGGATCCAACCTGATCTCCTCCGTCCTCTAGCCGTTGGCTGTCAGAAACAGCTCATCCGCCTAGTGGTGCAATGTGAACACCACCCCCTCACGTGGTTTAGCCCACCAGCTGAGGTGGTTTGCCAGGGTGTGGCGCTTGGAGCCAGCACGTGAGAGATTAAGGAGATGGATGAGGACCAGTGATGCCCGTCCGTCCTATGTAGGACGCAGCTGCCGAACAGCAAAGGTACTACCTCTATCCAGAGCCCCCTACACCCCTCTGCAATATTGAGTTGTGCGTCATAAATCAGATACAAATATATATTTATTGCTCCAGTGGTTTCAGTCTTTTTTTGTATCTGAATTGTAATTCCGTCACTGCCATTTTCAACAGTACGACCTGATCCATGTAGGTAGTCATCATCTGTATTACACCAGTCTAACCACAGTGCATACTTGTTTGTCAGGTATTGTTCAATCCTAACATCATACAGATGTTAATCTTTGCATGTTATGTTTGCTATTTTATCTCTAATCCTTCCACCAGCAAAATACTTTATGATCTCATCATAGTGCTGATAAGGTAACATTCTGGAAGCGTACACTTAATTAGGGCGGCCTTCGATTGTGCAGGACAAATGTGTAATCTTTGGATTGTAGAATTTTTCTGAATCTCTTTTGTATGGGTTAGCCGGTTCAACAAACAACATGAGTATGCCTTTCAGTGACCGAGCAGGGGTGTTTAAGTTTATATTCCACATTGGGTCACCCTTGTCTTAATGCATTAAACTATGTCTAATCAGTCGGTCATAATAAATCGGCAGTTTTGAGCCGATTCGCAGAATTGAGTAAAGCGCCTATATAATAACCGGTATTATTATTATATTCATATTTACACATTTCTAGATGAAAATAAATGAAAAGAAAAGGAGAGACCTTACTAGACCACTTTACAATAGGTAAAATATCACCTAAAAGACCAGCCAGTTAAAAATATACTGAGCAACAAAAGAAACGCAAATTTGTCACCATAGCGCTTTTCTTCGTAAATATGCTTTAATCCCGGGATATTTTGACGTCATTTATTAGAAAAAGTTATGAAGAGTGTGTTATGTCATGTGCAAATAGAATCTTTAGTCTTAAAAATCGCACATTGATGACTTATGACGTCATCAGTAACATTACCATCACAGGATACTGAAAGTGAAATGGGGAGCATCTGCAGAGGACACAGCTAAAAGCCAACCAATGTGCAGTGTCACTAGGGTCGGTGTGCAGGAAAATCAGGCCTGTTTGGTCTTGACCTACTTTTCCTTTTATCAAAAGCACCTAAATAATCAACATGACCTACAAATATGAAAATCAAAAAGTTTTTTATTTTTAGGTTACCGGCCGGCCATATTTACCTGATCAAATGGATATGGGTGTGTTCTTTATCTCTGTATCAGTCACTGGAGCATAAAAAATGGTTTCAAAGTAATTCAGATTAAATCAAATAAGATTTATTAAGAAAATGATCTGCACCGAAAGTTCTGGTTCTCTAATGAATTTTTTGAGTCAAATTTCGTTTGAGGGAGTTAATAACATTATAAGCAAGCCACACAAATTTTGTGTTAAAACATCACAAGAAACTTGCTTCACAGAGTGTGTCCAGTTTTGCTTATTTTCAACACTAATAAAACCCTGTGTCGTCCAAGGTAGCCATGGCGATAACTCATCCAATTTTTGTTTGAAGGTGGCTCACACAGTAGGCTGAACATCTGAAGTAAGCAACAAATAAAATGTTCTTGTTTTGCTGTCAGGGTGGCTCTTTGTTTGCGGGTACACTTACAGACACTTTTCGCATTTTATTGGAAGTCAGTATAGTTATAATTAAATTGATGGGTCACAATGAAATTAATGAAATGATCACAAATTGTATGCTTAAAATGCATCCTTTGTTAAAAAACGGGCAACAAAAATATTTAAACAGAAGAGTATGACATAAGCAATTGTTATGATCATTTTGCGTTCCTTTGCTTACTGGTAAAATGGAGGTAGGGCAGCAGATTTAGCCACTGTGACCCCTAAATGCATCACAGCATCGAAAAATCAGGTTGGGAGTAACTGTGGTACTCTATCCTAACCAATAAAATCTAAAAGAGGCCTATCAATTGTATACACAATTTCTGAGGGCATTAGAAACAACGTACGTTTTCCAATTAGGCAATTTTAAATGGGAAAAAGCTATCAGTCACCTCGAATGTACCGTAAAGGATGCCGACTTTCCTTATTTTCTTGCACTTTATGCTCACATTATTGAAACGTAATAGGTAAAGATAGGTCAAAATGAAACGGAACAACTTTAGTATTTTTTCTAATTAATTTTGTGTATTTTTACAACTTGGGGGTAGGGATACAAAATCAACCACTGTGGCACTCACAGTGATCACAGCATCACCTAGTCAAGTTTATAAAAACTGTGACATCCTGTTGTGATGATGTAAGCCTGAAAAGTGCCTGCCAGTACTATAGAAAATGTCCGAAGGCATCTGCCACATTATTTTTCTTCCTTTTTTTTTGTGATTTCGCGGAAATGACCGTTTACTGGGTGCACAAATACCTTTAACTGTGAGCCAGAGATTCAATATTTTTTTGGTGTGTGCAGAGGACGCAGAAGGTGTGCCTTAACATAATAATGGTGATTTTGGCATCTAAAATGAATTCTGGTTTCTTTAGAGAAAACTGTTTCTCAATCTCATTTTAACATCCGTGAAGAGTGTGAATGGGGGTACCCTTACGCCATCGGCTATATCTCTGGTTTGTTTCTAAAGATTTTCGGGAAACATGGCTTTAACATCTCAGGATATACTAAGGTACACTTGGAAACCCATCTTATTGAGTACTGTGGGGAGAGGGGGGGGGGGCGGTGCGCAGTAGTCAGGACTGGCTTATGGACTAAAGGTGATGACCTTAAAGGTTGAACTTTGTATGGTACTAAAAACAACTGAAATGACCGTGCCTGAAAATCTGAAGTGATGGTTTTGTGACAGCACGTTGGTGTTTCTAAACCCAATGTAAACTTAAAACCAAATAGCACTAACTGTCCAAGGCGTCAACAAGAGGTATAGAATCTCATGTGCCCCCGCAGAGGCAAAAGGCTCATGAAATTCTATGCCTCTTGCAGTTGGGCGGTGTTCATTGTTTTCTTGGCAATGCAGTGGCTAATTGTCGCTATGAACATATACACGTTTTCTAAAACATTATTGGTCTAATCTCAATTTACGGGACACAACAATGCACGATCATATTATTTTGATTAGTGTCATAAATTTTAACATGCCTGCTCAACCCCCATCTCCGCTCCCTGCCCACTCCCCAACACGCTTTAAACTAAAGCAATCTTCTTTCTGGCGGGCTTTAAAAGTTAGAATTCACTGATACAATAGGTTGTCAATGTCGTATGGCCTCAACTAACGTTACAGAGGTTATTTATAGCCCTCGGTGTGTGACGGGGAAATTCTCCTGCTTACAAGGAGACGAAAAGCAGAAAAAATTCATTTGACGAAGTTCAAAATTTGTCAGTTACGTGCTGGGAAAATTTGAAAAAAACACAACTGCAAGAGGTATAGATCCTCATGAGCCCCCACAAATGCGGGGCTCATAAGGATCTATGCCTTTTACTGACGCCACATTGAATCCAGGTTCCTAGGACAGCCCAGGGTTTGTTGATGTTGAATTGATGAAGACTGCAGAAACACATTTTCCTCTACTCCCCGAATATTTTGAGAGAAGACCCTTTCTTTCAGAAGTGTTATAATCTTTTTTTAAAAAATCAGTTTTGAAACAAAGGAAACAAGAAATGCAGCACGAAAAATGAAAACTTACCCGTTACATCCTGAGGCTGATTAAAAAAAAATTGCTTATTGTCCTATGAAGGATATATTACAGGTTATAGGAGATAGACCAATCATTTTGGTTCAAGGGTGGCGTCAGAATAGCTTGGCGCCTAAGGCGCCAAGCTATTCTGGCACCACCCTTGAACCATCACAGTCAAATTCATTTAAAGAAATAGTTTATCAGGATGAAAAGGGTTAATGTAAAGGTACTCAGACAAGACAAGAAGACCCAGAAGAGCGACCATACTAATTCAATGGTAGTGCCAAGCTGATCTGGCACAACCTTTGAAGTATCAAAGCTGCTGTAGTGCGTCAGGCTGAATGGGTTAAAGGTGATTTAATTTTATTTTTTTTTTACTATACATGTGTCTGAATTGCCGTAAGTGAGAAAGCGTCCGCAGAGATAAGCAAAAGGGAGAGTACATCGACTCCTAATCAATAATGCCGTATCGATAGTTCTAAATCAAGGTGAATTACATATGTAATTACGGTACGGTCCAGAACTTTCAATCTCCCGTTATCTTAGTCGGCGTTGCTGAGAAATTGCGATGACACAATTTTCAGTGCAAGCTGATTCACTCCAGGTAATATTATATGTCGGCTTTATGCGCAAAGGCTTCCTTGTTTAACTGTGCCATTGACCTGAAACGCCGGTTAGAACACACACCCCACACCTCTCCCCCCCCCCTCCCCTCCCACACACATCCTGCACACGCCGTCTCTCAAACCCACCTCTTACCCTATACACTCCCTCCTACATCCTGTACACGCTACCCACCCTTTACCCTATACCCCCCTCCCCACACACCCCCCACCCAGCCCCCAACACCCCACCCCCGCCCACACCCAGCCCCCTACCCCCCACCCTACAAAGCCTGACACACTCACACTTCACCCTTTACACGGCTCACTCCCACAAAGCCGAACCTCGCACACACAGGCACACACATGTCAGGCCAAGTTATTCCGTTCTGTGTCAACGCTTCAAATTTATGTCACTAAGTCAATAGGACAGATTTTCTCGTTCTGTGTCACTATGTCACTAATACAAATTTTATTTGTGTGTCAAACATTGAATATAGGTTTTCTTCCAAATATGGGGTACCATGCCATTTCTAATTATTTAGGACACGCTACATTAGTAGTAAAATAGAGAAAAAAAATTTTGTATTTGTGTTGGAGTGTGGAGAAAATGTTGTTTTCATTCCAAGCACACAACCTACGACGCAATTAAAATTGAAAGACAAAACACATCACTCTACTCTTAGTAAGATAGCCCTGATACAAAGTCACTATACACGCACACTGTTTACGAGTGTTTTAGATCAACAAATCACGAGAGGAGAAAATTGGGTGAGTGACTCCACACAACATGAGTACTGCGACACATTTGAAATTGAAAGACAAAACCCATTACTCTTAGTGATTGACCTCAGTGATACAAAGTATACACCCACCCTGTTTACGAGTGTCCTTTTAGATCAACAACTCACGCGAGGAGAGAATTGGGCGGTAGCATATTACAGGCACACAATAACTCATTTACAAAAGATTGAATACATTTTTCCAGTGAAAAGTATGATCATGAAATTGGGTGCCTGTATTGGCTGACTTAGTTTGAAACCCGATCAGAAACACCTGCTTTCACAACCAGGCCAAAGCAGGAAGAGAATCGAGCCAGACAAGCTTTGCGTAGTTACTATTATATTAGTTGCCATAGGGTTACTTTACTAGATTTTAATGACCAGAAAGGTGTGCTTGAAATCAATTAAAAATTGAAAGACAAACACACCATCACTCTACTTCTTATTAAGATAGCCCAGATACAAAGTCACTATACACTCACACCTGTTTACGAGTGTTTAGATCAACAATCACGAGAGGAGAAAAATTGGGTGAGTGACTCCACACAACAAGAGTACTGCGACAACATTTGAAATTGAAAGACAAAACCATTACTCTTAGTGATATGACCTCAGTGTTACAAGTATACACCCACCCTTTTTACGAGTGGATCCATTTGAAGATCAACGCCCTCAACGCGAGGATGAGAATTGGGCGGGGGGTTAGCATATATACACGGGCACTAGCGATAACTTCACTTACACAAGATGGAATACATTAATATTCCAGTGCAAAAGTGAGGATCCATTGATATTGGGGTGCGCCCTGTATTGGCTTGACAGTATAGTTTGAAACCCGATCAGAGAAACACCCTAGCTTATCAGCAACCAGGCCATAAGCAGGAAGAGAATCGAGCCAGACAAGCCCTTTGCGTAGTCTCTATTATATTAGATTTGCCATAGGGTTTACTCTTACTAGATTTTTAATGACCAGATGAAAGGTTGTGTCTTTGAAATCGGGTTTATGAAACTGTCAGTGGCACGATGTAGTGAAACACCTTTTACATGTCCAC